>JAUBOD010000824.1:7974420-7990660 GCA_032353885.1 Nothura maculosa | reverse complement strand
CAGGGATTGCACTGTGAAACACCACATGTGCATAGCATATGACTTGCTAATGAAACAACTAAAATAATCTCTTTCTCAGGAAAGGCAATTCCTCTACAAGATTTCCTATGTTTTAAAAGCTTTGGTTTTCTGTTTGAAGAGAGGCTTCAAGATGCCTTTCCAAACAAACTCAGATCTGAAACTGGATGTAGAAATGAACAGTGAAGCCTCTTTGGAATTAAAAAAAAAAAGAAAAAGTAAAATCCTATGGGACTCTGCAAAGGCAACCAAGCTTTCAGATTTTGTCTTAGCAGCAACTCTCCCATGCAGTGGCTTTTGTCTTTACATGACAGATATTACCACAATGATGCAAGAATATAATTTGCTCCACCTCCCTATCACTTCTATTACCATTTTCTTCTGAGTGTGTGACCTCTCTGCACTGTGTTACGCAAGAGCCAACATGACAAGGAGCTTCAAGCAGAAGGAGAAATCTTACACAAATCCTTAAGAACTGCTCTAGGGAGTTCTCTGTTCTGCTGTTGTCCTTGGCTACTTAGGCTTCAAGAGACTTGCAGGAAAAGTTGGCTGCTGGGTCCACACCTGTGGTAATTCTATGGTTTCAGTCCCTCTGACCTTAGAGCAGAGAGCAGCCACAGAGGACAAGACTGTGGCAAGAGGAGTGACGAGCCCTAGCTGGGCTCCTCGCATCCTCTTCACCTCATCCTGATGATTTTCTCACTCTGCACTTTTACAGGGGAAGAATTTGGTCCTCATAGAACCTTAAGCAAGGAGATGTTGCTGCTTACAGTTAGGGGAATAAACGAGTGTATAGGTTTTAAATCACAGGAACAGGCTGCTGCTTTTATAGATCAATCAGAAATGCACTACAAACTTTCTGCATCCACTTCAGCATCACTTTCTTATCTTCCTTATCATCTCAAGGAAATAAAAAAAAAGTTTGAGAACTGGGAAACACTTTTTTATTTATGAAAACAATGCCAGACAAATGAGAAAGTTCCCTCTTTCATCACAAGGCAGCATTACCATAGAAACGTTTGACTAGTATCTAACTGACTTCACAGCATCAATCTTGCAAATAAATTTCATTTAACTTCATAAAGTTGTCCAACAAAATATATTTGTAACCTAATATTATACACAGCAGACACAGCTACTAAGGTAAATAGTGCTGACAATGTTTCACACTTTCTTTCATGATGAGCTAGGAAAAAAACATCTCTAGAGAACCCATAGCTTTTTATTAACTTCACTTGTCATAACATAGAAGCAAATAACACAATACTTAGCATCAGTGCTGAAGTTTTGGGAATGTTATCTTTACAGAAGCTTATAAAAAGCAAAGCCTGTGTATTCTTATACAGTTAATTCAGTCTAATTCATGGAGTTAGCTAGTTTATTTGCAAACACTGCCATTGTCTCCATGGCAATGCTAACACCGATTTTTAGTGTTTGCATTGATCTCTGTGATTATAATTCCCCTTACAGTATAAATTAGTCATCTGAGAGCAGACAAGAGGAGATGCTTCTCCTAATTTCTGGATGGCATTTGCTAGTAGAATTAGATTGATTGTTCCTTCATTTATCATGAAAATCTTTCTCTGCATCCACCAGGATCAGCCACAGAATTAATCTAGATGTTTTATTTTTGGCAACTGTGAGAGACAGGATATTGAGCTACAAAGTTTTGGTCTGAACCTCTATGTTCTCTTCAGGGAGGACTGTAGGTGGCGGGAGATAAAATAGGATTTGGCCACAGAGATTAGTAATCTGACACCGACATCTATTGCACAATTAGGATGCTAGTGAAATCCAAAGGAAATCTCAAAATACTAATGCCTTTTAGAATAATTTGCTCTCTGAAAAATTAGGCCTTGCTCCATTTATGATTCTTGCATGTGTCACTAGTGTTCCCTAGAAAAATAAAGCATGCTACATCTTGTGCATCTGCAACCTAATGGCTAAAATTTATCCTATCGTGCAGAAAAATCTCAGAGTTGTAGTTTGGATGGAAATTCTGCCACCTCAAGATCAGAGTCCTCATCAAGTCTTTTTTTTCCTGCTGGACAAGAGAGTTTGAAAAGCCTTTATCAAAGCAGACAGAAGGTGAAATCCTGCAGTCCTCGGATGCTCTGATATGCATCAGAAGAATCATTAAATTAGTTTTCCTCTAGAAGGCAAGGAAGATCCCATTTAAGTAATATTCTGGACTAAGTCCTATACAGCTACTCTTTTCAAGCAAGAAAAACTCCATAACTTAATCTAAATGCTGATGTCTCTGCGGGTTCAAGGTGATGCCCTCACATCCAGCCAGGCTTCATGGAAAGGAAGCCTGCAATCCTCTCAGAAATGCTGCACTTGCTCATTCCCACATGAAATACTGTCAGATGGAAGAACTACAGCACTGTCTTTTCCTCCACAAAAAGATGTAACAGATAATTTGAATACATAGTGAACATTTACTTAGTTTTAAAAGCTTCCTCAAGTTATGACTACTAAATCCATAAGTACACCTCTAATTTCTCACCTCTAATGTGGATTGTAACAATACCAAGCTTCTCACGCCTTCTAGTTCTATTGAGATCTTTGATTTCACTGAGCTTTGATCAGGCCCATTTAAAACCATGCTGCTTCTGAATTTTAACTAATAAGCTGATTAATGCAAGAGCAGAACAATATTGGCCTGCTGAAACAGGACTCCCAGGGGAGAACTAACCAGTATTATTTTTTAGAATAAAAACCTGAGACATAAACACTGCCTGAAAATGTGTCTCATGGAGGATCAGTCAATAAATCTAGATCCACACTTTCTTTCAGCAGTAATTAAGGACAAGAAATTTTTATGGATTTCAACCAGCAAACAATTAGCCTTTTATTTTTATTGACATGGACTCACCTAAAATTTGAATTGTCATTTTCATTAAATCCCTTTCCTCTGCTCCCCTCTTTGCAGCAGTTTCTGGAGCAGTTCATATAACACAGAGACTCTTTCAGCCAGTGCAGCAACAGAGGAAACTTCCAGATGAGCATTATTAATAACAGACAAGTGGTGTAGGAGCATATGTCCCATTAAGAACTGGAGAAAAGCAGTATCCAGAGAGTTTCCAATGTCAGTTGCAGACTCTCCCTGAAGAACTCTTCACATTATTTTTTTTTCATAAAAGTCCAGGTCCAGGACTTCTACCAAAAATCAATTTGACTGATAATTTGATGTGAAGCCAGTCCAAATGGGAATTATTTTTTTCCTCTCTCTCCTCTCAATACATTGATCCTTTATCTTTTGTTTTCCTTGTCTTGGAAAGACTGAAAACACAGCAGTGGAGGATGAATACTAAATATCACTTTATATAAGCAAGATAATGCTCACCTAAAGCTTTAGCATAAACATCAGCTAAAGAGATTAAGCAAAAGGTTTTCTTCCATTAAATATTGATATTTTTGGTGCCAAAAAAGACAGAAAAATGATGTCTTCCCACTTGTATAACAATAAGCTTTGATAGGTAGAATATATGAAATATACAGGAGCTTTCTGAAAAGCTATCTAAGCTCACTCAACTTACAGTATGTGGAATGTAATTGTCCAGAAAGTGAAATATGTATAAAAATAGGTAAAATCCCTACAGTATTTGTACTGAATTATAATTCCTCCTGCCAGGAAGGTTACAGCAACTCTACAGTATATGTATGAAATGTTTGTTCATAAAGTTAAAAAACACCATTAAATTACCGAAGAACACATTAAATGTAGGAATGCATAATCAGAACTGACTTTCAATTCTGCTTAGCTGGTGCAAATCTACAGAGAACGATCACCATTTCTGAACAAAACAAAACCAACCTTGATGTCAAGGGTTGTTTTTTGTTTGTTATAAAGGGGCCAGACTGAAATTTATTAACAAAATTCCTCTGGAAGTGGAAGTACATTGTGTAGTTACATTTTTCCCTCTCTCCACTTTGTTTATTGGCAGCAGTCACCCACCTTTCAAAGTGATTATTGCCTGACGTTACATGGAACTCTTACTGCTTGCTCAGAACAAGGCAGTGAAATAGAAAGGACCTCCAGCTCCCCTGTCATGACCCAGGTCTGGGCTTGTGCTTTTTTGATGAGTCTTTGATCTGCAGCAGGCCTCATAGGCTAGTCTCCCGGAGGAACATGGTGCCAATGTTGTAAGAAACTTTTCTCACTCTGGCCGATGTGATGGAGGATTTTGGCTGCTTCTGACCACTTCTGACCTCAAGGAAGTAACAGATCCCAGGAATTTCCTTTGGAAAGTTTTCTGGAAGCTCTTCACGGGAACGAGGGATAAAAATAAAGTTTTCTTCCTTTTTTAAGAGCCTAGAAAAAAAAAGAAAATAGATGGACATGAAAGATTGTAAAATACAGCCTAGCTATACTTGGAAGAGAATAGTCCTGTGGAACCCTCAAAGGAAGCAAGTTACAAGTATGTAACACTTAAAATTTCTTAAACCAGCATTCCCCCAGCTGATATAAATCAGCTTGGCCTCATCAACTTCCAGGAGCTCTGTTGAATGAGATCAACTGAGGAGCTGGCCCAAATAAATATTTCATTGAAAAGTACTATCAGGCTTTAGAAAGCCATGTAGTCAGAAAAGGAATCAAAACCATATTAATTGTTATCCATAATGTATCACTTGGCTCATTTAAAACTCTGTACTCCTGCCAGTTGTGCAGAATGACCATTTCAAATTGAAGGCTATCTCCCAATCTTCTGCTGAAAACCAGCAATAATGGTGACAATGTTTGGGAATTTCTCACAGGTAGAAGGGTAGTTGGTTTTCCCCCTTGCTCTCCATTATTCAGTGTATTGCATTTCATAAAATAGGTCAATCAATTATAATGAAATTGCCCAGAGAAAATCTAATTTCAACAAGAAACAGAATAAAATCTGGAGTTCTGCATCAAAAGTACTTGTGAGTTTAATCTGAGGCAGCTGGAGTCCAGAAGAAAAGCAGGATCAGAGAGGTGATGAGGCCATACCCACTTTCCTTCAGTCTGGCCCAAACAAGTGACATGGGGTCACAGATCTGATGTCACCAACTTCTTTGTGCCATCTATAGCAGAGAGGTGCTTGTCTAGCTGTTTATGATATTCCAAGGCCTATTATAATCTCTGGAACAAGTTAGAGTTATATAATAAAGAAAATAGTTCTATACATTTCTTTTTGTTTCCAGTTAATTAAGCCAGGGCTGTTCAGTTCCTTGAAGAGTTGAAAGGAATCGTTTTGAAGTCATGGTAAATGCTGAGCACAGTTGGATATAAGAAAGTAGTCTGCAGTTTCTCCCCTCCCAATACATTTGTTCTTTCTCTCAGTCAGTCTCATCGGAAGCTCAGAAACATCAGTGAAAGAACTTTGTTAGCTTCTCAGTTGGTTCTGTAACGGGGTGTTTATTTAACGTCTCTAAAGCTGATTTCTGGTAAGTAAATAAATGAATTAATCTTGTTGCCAAGTGATATTTTTCAAGTTGCCCAACATGTAATAGCATTTCCTTTAATGCAATTTTTTCTTGGGTTTTGGTTGAGAGAGCCAGTGTGTGCTCCCAAAAGTTCATTGAAATGTGAAAGCATTTTCTTCCCATTTTTTAAATGATTAGTGGGTTATAAATCCAATGATGCCTTTGCCTTTTAACTTCTGTGGTAGTCTTTGGCCTGTGGTTTGAATGTCATGATCTATTTTCCAGGTTTTCAATTTTATGATCAAAATACTGCAATCTTCTTTAAATCACATGAAAGTTTTCAGAGACCTCTGCAGAGAAGCTTGTCTCCTTTCATCTTTGCTGGCAGTAAATATGCTGTTTTAAACACAAATGTTTAATATACTTAAATATACTTCTCTGCTTCCTAACCTACATTTCTGCAAGCAACACTTGAACTCCTACAACATTCGGAGCAAATCTGCAAAGCTTCTCTGCAGTCATTCTTCCCCAAAAGCTGGCTATTCACTGTGGATTCCTTAACCTAGGGAGAAATCAGGGGTTTCCTTCTCAGATCCCAGCGCTATCTAATGGTAATGACATTTATTGAAGTCTGAAACCTGAGCCTAAACATTTATACATATATATAAACTCAGTTCAGGTCTGGTACTGTTTACTTGATACTATCACTTTATATCTATTTGCCTCATAAGGTAAAAGCCCAGGATATTAATTAAAGGCTTTATTTTCACCTGTTTACTAGGTGAAAACTACATTACTAGGTCAAAGAGGCTCCAGCTTTGCAACCTATCACAGTATATGCAACCAAATTACCATATTTGCATGAATTCTCATGCCTTTAATATTTACTTACTCATGCCTTTAATAAACATTTTCTTAAATGTCCAGAGATGTGAATAGACCAATAGCACATCTGGGTATAAATTAGCTCTGCCCTGCTTTATAGTATATAAACACAAGATAAAGAGAAATTGTACTGGTCCATGAGATAAAACAATTGGGACTGGACGCAACTACCTATGAAAGCCTTCAGAACTGTACGTATTCAACTGTCTCTTCCCTTGAACCAGAGAATGGGAAATTGGTTCGTGTGACTTGACCTTGTCTTCCCTGAAGAACTATTTTAGCCATTTAGCTGCTTGACAGAACTTCATTTTAAGGCTCTCTGCACCCTTGAAGAGAAAGAGACAAAATTTACCAAAGGCTGCAGGGGCATCACCATCTCCTGCTGCTGTTTTCTTTTTGAATTCATGAATGGTCTAAATACAGAAGAGAAGACTCCTGCAGCGAGATTTCTTAACTGCCAAGTACTGAGGGTAATCAGATAGTCCTTTCTTTAACATCTACATAAAGTTATTAGACACTGGAGGCAATTTCTTAAACGTGAACTCATTCCCAGTCTGAGAAAACAATTTCTGAGAGTAAGAGACTAATTAAAATAGTGCACCTCATTAAGGGATGTGGGGGTTATCACAAATCACAGTAAAGACAATCAAAGAGTTGTGCAAGAACTAACTGGTTGTCACCAGTAGCTTTGGCGCTACTGATATTTCCAGAGCATTTTGTTGTGACCAAGTCAGATGGCCTGCTCAGAAAGTCTGATAGGAAAGTCCATTCTTGCAGCTTCAGGATATTACACAGTAGCCTAAATTCTACATGACGCACTTCTAATTCCCAGTGTCCCATAATCATATCATTTGAGTTGATGATACACAAGCTGTGTACATATGTTCAGGAACATATATATAAAAATAACTCAGAAACTCTATCACTGCATTCATCTCAGTTGTCTCTCCTAAATTATTTCTATTTATTTCCCTTAATCAGTAGTATTACAAAGGACATTTTTTATGGTAGAATATTCACAGGGTGAAAATTCTGTGTGCTACTCACTGTTTGGATAGACAGTTTACAATCCAGTGCTTACATTATAAGGGTCACGGTGCTCAAGCACTCCTGTAAATTGCCTGGAACCCAGTATGCCCTCAGCTTGTCTTTGTTAAAGTTTTCAGGAAGAATTACTTACACAATGATTTGCAGTTGATTAACCTTGATAAATTCTCCTAATCTGAAAACTTATAAAGCTGTTTATATTCTTGAATAGTCCCTTCCATGATGGAAATGCTGTTGCACTTTTTCATTAAAAAATGTCATGTCAGTATGGAAAGAGAATGTTTGGTTATTTACTTTTTTTCTTTCAGAAACAAGAAGTACTTGAAAGTCAGCTGGTGTCTGTATCAAGGAAACGTAGGCTGATACTCGGTAATTTAAAATTACAAGATTTTTAAATCTTATCTCACTTCTTTTTTAGTATCAGTGAAATCAGTGAAATAGATTTTACTTCAAACTATTTTGTCAAGAACCTCATCATTGACTTCCTATATATGAACTAACATGAACTGAAAATGAACTAACAAATATTTCTTACTATGAAATTATTTCTTGCAATGCTGAGTGTATGCTTTCCTCCACATTTTGCTCTCTCTCTGTTCCCATTGGGAAGCAATTTCACCTCATCTATCCATATGTCAAAGATATCAGACCTATGTTCTTATCACTGGATGCTGCAAAGATCAATTAACAGGCGCTTACAAACAAACAAAAAAGGTACTTCTGCTTGCCTTCAGGGTCAGCAGGAAGGATGGCTTCAAGGAAAGCTCATTGCAAATATTTTATGATTTCTTTATGGAAAGCATGCTAAGCTGGTTGATTCCTTCCTGAACATCACACATTCAAAAGCTGAAGGATTTGCACAAAGGGAGGAACAAGATTAGATCCTTAGACTGCCGCTTAGACTGAAGCCGGAGTACCAACTCTTTTGAAATTATGAAAGAGCAGCTCCTTTAGAAATACAAAGGATGAACTCCCCCTAGACATATGCTTCCATAGCAAAAAGTGTAACAGACTGCCACATGCACTAATTTAACTCTAGATGCTTTGAGAAACAGCACCAATGAGGGTGTATTTGTCCAGGCTTCTGCATGTTCCTACCCTTTGAGCACAACCACAAAGATTTCAGAGCGCACACTGTGCACACGGTGCCTGGAAATGCCCCAAACCTCTTCCCTACCACTATCTCCCAGCACCGCTGCATCCAGCCAGCATGGCCTGTCACTTCCCAGCAAACCCAGCACCATTTGGCTGCAAATGGTTACTCTGCTCCAGTGCAAGAGCCTGGCACCCTGCTTAGCCTGTGCTGCAAGGGAGGACTACCTCTTCTCTTAACCTTTATCTAAGGCTTGTTACAAAAGCTATCTGCCAGGCAAGGCAGTCAAGTATGAAGTAAGCATTGATAAACCAGGAATTTCCATATATATTGCCAAAAACTGCTAACTTTGGATGCCATGCATCATACATATTAATAATTTTCAAATGCATTTTATATGAATCTAAACATTACACTAATTATAGTACCTTGTGTTTCAACAAACTATCTACCAAAAAGGTTGTAGTCAGGTAATGTATATATAATTATACATTATTTATATGTATATATATTTTACCTGAGTGTAATGAATCTCCACATACCCTAAAAAAATTATGATATTATGATATTATAGGATTTGGCAATTTGTTTAATCAGAGTTTAAAAGAGCTCCAGCTCAGAACTGAACATCAATTTGAACTTTTAGGGAAACGATTTTGTATGCATCAAAATTTAAGCAGTATTTTGCAAAGAAACAGAATACACTAAGGAGAATTTGCACTGCTCTGCTAAATATAGTATACTCCAAGAAAAGCAAAGTATCCAAGTCAATCTTCCATAAATATTCTCTTTCACAAGGATAGCTATAAACAGAAGAAAATGTTCTTTCTGTTATAAATCTCAAAGATGGGAGCTTTCATAAAGAAATATATTAAGCTGTAGTTGCATTGTGTCATATCTACCTACCAGTTAGTGTAATTACAGTTAATTAATGGCTTCCCAAATGACTTTACTGCAGGATGATGTACTCCTTCTTCTAGGGCAAAAAATATTTGTCACAGCTATCTGGGGTCCTGGTTTGATAAAACATGTCTTTTTTTTTTAATGTGAATTCAGGTGACAAATTATTTTTGCATTGACAAAGAATGCAGTTGATAAAACACAATGCATAAGGACATGATTTCTATTGTAAAACCAAAAATCAGGCTGCCTAGTCCTAAATTTTAATAGCTTTAGATTTCTTCTATGGTTTTTCAATATGATGGAAAAAAACAGGAAAATGAAAAGATGAAAAACTGAATATGTGGTTCTACTTAATTTGACAATTCACATTATTTTTGAAATTATGGAAACTCATCTCACAACTCATTTGCACTACAGTTATGACAGGACCAGTCTTGTTTTCCTAACGCTGTATACTGTATATCACAGCATGTGATTCAGACTGGTGAATGCCTGCCACTGATATTTAATAATTTTATTTCTTATCCCCTTAAGTAGAATAATTCTGGCAGTTTTATAATAAAGCACTTGAACAGCTACTTGGCCTGTTCTCTGCTTTGGGCACTAGAAAATTAGACTCAGTCAAGAGAGTTTTGTCACCATTAGAAAAAGGCCACAAACTTTTTATTGATCTGTGAGAGCTCTGCAGAATTGTGTGCTACTCTGTCTATTGTTAATTAATAGACTTGTGGGAATTTATCATGCCTTTTAGGGGCTTAATAAAGTAGAGAGCTTAGCTAAAGTAGATGATGTAGTATAGCATAGGGCATAGGGCACAGGGAATAGCATTTGGAAGATCTCGCGATGTCACGGGAAGCCAGGGCCATAATTAATTACCTTACTGATAACCCCATGCCGACTAATTGGGCAGTAGGTGAATCTCCCCACCATACTGGGAGTATATATACAAACTAAACGACGCAAAAAACACCATTTGCTACATCCCCATATTGGTGTCTGTGCTCTATGGCCCTGGGGCAAGTAGAACCCCAGGTCAGTCCAGCTAGCGAACAAGGCTTGCCAACCCCATTCGGCAACATAGACTATTAAAATATATAATATAATAGACTATTAAAAAACATATAAAATTAGCCAATGGGAACCCAGGACCAAGAAAATTACCACACCCCAAGCAATCTCTTCCAAGTGAAGAAATCTGGTTTCTGACAACCCAATATCTACCTCCTCATCTTGCCTCCTCCTCTGCCTCCTCATCTTAAGGAAAACTGAAATCATTCTTAGAAATAAGAGGGGCAGAGGAAGGGTGTGCATAATGGCAGAAAAAGGGATTTTAGGTAGTGTGTATAACAATTTTAAGAATATCATTATTTTGGCTTTTCTTTATGTATGTTTTATGCATATTTTCTTTATGTATAAGGTATATTCCCTTTTGCAGATAACTGTGTGGGCTGCATTATATCTCAGGACAGCACATATGGTGAATTGATCAATATAACAATAAATAGTTTTTGAGGATGATTAGAAATAAAATTTAAATTAACCTGAAAAGTTAACTGGTCTTGGAGGATGATACCATTTTTTTCTCTGTAATATAATTGCCTGTATGAAAAATAACTTATCAGTAATAATAATAAAAAATATAAAGAATTTATAGAAATGCACAGAGCTTTAATTTAAAAGCCATATTATAAAGTCATGCATATACTTCATAATGATGTAAAAACAGAGCTTCTTCCTCATAGCAGTCAATAAGACCAATGTCAAAAACCTACTCAAATGCTGAGGATATTAGTCAATTCTAAAGGCTAACTCCAGTTAGATAAACCTGAGGTAATCTCACCTGCCTCCATGTCTGAAAAGCACCCTTGGCTGCTCTTTCTTCTCATCAGATACAGTCATGGGATATATCCAGACTGTTCATCTTTGAGTTTAGGTGCTGAATGTAATGCCCTGTATGTGACAGTGGGAAACATTGGGAGCCAATACCTGATGCCAGAAGTGCCAGTACGTACTGAGGAAGGCCAGAGGTGAAAGGCAAAGGAGAGTTCATTATTTAAATAAAGTCACTTGACTAATAGCAACAATTACGTTTACTTGCTTTTGATAACTGCCTGGAGATCCCAGGGCATTATATTGTAATACTATTAGGGAAACAAGATGAATGTAGGTATATTATATTAATATCAGATAAACATCATTATTCATTGCTGAAACAAATAATTAAAAAGTATTTCATCTTTCTTTTGTGCTGCATTCAGGCTCCTAATTCAAGTTGGTTTTGCTTCCTGAGTATGGGAAATGGAGTAATTTTATTTAATTCTGAAAAATATAGATGAATTAAACCTATGGTCAGATTGCCATTTTTCTAAAGAAAGAGGAAATGTTATTCTTGGCCACATGTTCTCTCCTCGCCACATGTTTAACAGAGACCAGTCTCAGATACCCTATTTACTCTCCAGTTTCTGTCTCTCTTACTGGAAGTTTCACCAACACTGTTCCAGTGCTTTCAATCTTAGAGGTTCAGAGGGGATACAGCAGACAAAAAAAACCTGTTCAATTTAAAAGACAAAAGAATGGGATATTTTGAATAGAAATGAAGTTTTATATCCAAAAGCTTCAGAGGCTACCTGTGTAAGAACTCTTGTCTCTACATGTCAGAGCTCTTCCCAAGCAGGTGTAGCGGGAGCAAGACTGCCCAAGATTCACTACAGCTGCTAGGCAACAGAGCATTATATTTATATTTTTAATTTCTGATTTGTACACAGGCAGATTACAGACTGAAGGGGAAACATTTGAAATGCAGAAGAGACATTCTGAAGTGTGATGATAACTTAAACAACGATGGCTCTCATAATGGATAATGTTGTACCGTATAATGCAATCTGATAAGTATTAGACTCATTTTCAGTATCAGTGTGCTTTGTAAGCACAGAGCATGCCAGAATGTTCAGCATGGGGAAAGGCAGGTGTAAATATGTCATGATAAATGCCAATAGTTTTAATTAATTGGTATTTTGTTATTTTCATGCTGACTGACTGCAGAACTGTCTACTTTGTAAAATATTGCTTCTTAGATAATAAAAATATTAATTGACTGCACAGCAGCATAGTAGGACAAGGTAGAAGCATTTGAGGTAAAATAAGGTCAGTTATAAAAGACATTTCAGTGTATTAGTATACAAATTGCAGCAAATTCTATTTCAGAAAAGTCTATTTTGATACAGATTCTATTTAAGAAATGTTACATTACAGTTCAGACTTCCTAGATTACCTTTGGGGACTCTGAATATTCCTGCCTTACAGAGTATTTTTTAATAGCGATCTTTTTCAACCACTGTGTCAGAACCATCACATTTCTCCTCCCCAACCTGTTCTCATGCTTTCAACAATGTCTTAAAGTAGGGTTCTGAATAGACTAAGTCACTCCATGCACCTTCATTTTATATCTCAAATGGTTTCTGTAATATATAAAAAGAAATAGTTCCCATCCTTTTTCTCACTGCTTTTAGCCATTCATCTTGAGTGACCACTATACTGTTTCTACTTTCTTTACCTGCATAGAGGTGTTTAGACTGTTACTTAGACTTGAATTTCTCTAAAGAGAGCACAGAATTCAACATTCTCAATCTTTTTAGCATATAACATCAGATTTTACAGGTAATACCTAAGTGCAGGTAACAAATATGCATAATTTACTATTTTGTTGTGGTTTGTTTTGTTCTGTTATATAGTAATGTTACTAAACTAATAGTTATTTTTCTACCATTTTCCCCTTTTTTAAGCTAACAGTCCAAAATCATAACTTTCACAACTGGAAGATAAGACCAGATTTGATGTTCCCATAGAGAGAAAGTCTGACAGTACTAAAACGAGTAGAAGTTTTATCAATGAAACTAGTTGAATCAAGATTTATTCCTATGTATATTAAAACATCACCTGATGCACTCCCCACTAGCTTTATCAACACTTTACTACTTAGAAGGAGCTATGAGAGTCTTCTTACTCCTCTTCTAAAAAAAAAAAAAAAAGGTGCATTTGAAGGACTGAACAAGTCTCACATCAAGTAATGAAAGTAATGAATCATAAATATCCTAGGGATACAACAGGAAATCAACATCCAAGACTATCCAAAGGCTAGCATAACAAAGGGATTTGTGTGGTTCAATTAAAGGATAGTCTTGTCTTTTACCTTTCAATTTTTGTTAGCATGGCTATTGCAAAAAAAAACCAAAAAACCAAAAATGTTCTGTTCACCAAAAAGCATTATTGTTCCCTCAGCTTCAAAAGGTGTAAAAATTATCCCCAGCATATGAAATTATTTTAAGTTCACAGGTTAGTGCTGTGGCATTAAGCTGCAAGAAAATGTTTTCTTTTATGTAAAATGGGTTATAAAATTTTTAAGAAATCATTTACTTCATTAAGATCCAGAATTCTAATCAACCAACACTCAGGGTGAATATATTCATGGACAAATCATACATCCGTAGAATAATTCAGTACGAAAGGCACTTCAAGAGATTTGTAATCCAAAATTTTGCTCAAAAACAGATCAACAACACTGCTTCATCCAGGTGCATCCCTCTAAAGACAGAAACAGCAGAACCCTGTGCAACCTGTGCTGCAGTTTGTTCTTAAAATGAAATTTCTTCTTTACATGCAGTCAAAATCTCCGCTGTTTGAAGTCATGGTCATTGTTCTCTTGCACTCCCACCATGCCCCACTGAAAAGGCTCCATCTCTTTGATGACCTCCAGTTAGGCACTAAGAGTTAATTTTATGTGCTTCCAAAACTATCTCAGCTCTAGACTGAACAAGCCCAGTTCCTTCAGTCTCTTCTCACCAGGCAAGTCAACCATCTTGCCAACACTGCACTGAATTTTCTCATTCATAAAATTCTGCCTGGTTCCAGGGCCCCAACACTGTAGCCAGTAATCCATATGGCGCTAATGAAGGCCAAATAAAGGGGATTAATCACGTCCCTGGATCTCTGTCTGTGCCTTTTTCATGCAGCCCAGGATGCTGTTGGCCTTCCTTGCTGCCAGGACATACTGCTTGCCCCTGTCCAGCTCACTGCCCCCTGGGATCCTTAAGCCTTTTCCAAAGAACTTCTCCCCAGGCAGCAACTGCCCAGCCTGTAGTAAAAAGACGTACTGTAAAAAGTTCTATGTGCGGGATTTTACATTTGTTTTTCTTGCGTTTCAAAAGATGCCTATTGATTCCTTCTTCTAGCTTGTCTACGCTCTATTCTAAGCATACTACCAGTGCCATGGTGACGTCTGCAAACTCAAGGCGAGGGCACCCTCTCCTCTCCCAGGTCACTGATGAAACAGGGCAGATCCCGAGACTCCTGCGGTAGTTCCTTGTTACCAGTCTTCAGGCAGAGTACAACATATGTTAACTACTTGATGTAAGACCAGAGATCCAGCCAGTTTTTCTTCCACCAATCCATCTAGATTGTAACTTCCCAACCTGCATACAAGGATGCCATCCGTGGGAGACATCCCAAGACTTGTTAAGTCAAGGTAGATGACATGGTAGATGTTTGAGCAGTGGCGTAAGACTAGATGATCTCTAGAGGTCCCTTCCAACTTCAACTATCTTGTGATTCTGTGACATCCACTGCTCTACCTTTATTAAAAAAAAAAACAAACTAGAAATTTTGTCTCAGGGGATCCCTACAGCCAAGACTGATTGATAATCCTATGTCTGAACATAAGATTAAAGTGAGTAGAAATAAACATACTTGTAGCAGGATAAAGGACAACATAAGAGTACATATTGCTCACAAACTCTATATACTAGTCCTCAATTGGTTTTCAGAAGAGATTTCTTTCAACAATGCGATATAAAGATGACATACAATGACCCGGGATCAGTTGTTTCATGGTAAGTGTGCTGTAGCATTTTGTAATCAGAAAGAAAGCAGAACTGTCTCTGGAAAAAATAAAAGTGACAATGACTTAATCAACCCAAGAATAGTCTAAATAAGTAGACTTGTGCAACACTGCTCCCACAAATGCTGCCCATATTTCCAGCTGCACATTTTTTTAAATGATAATAATTCTTTTAAAAACATCCTCCATATTTTTGTATTACTATCATTTAAATGAGTAGATTTTCTATATCTGAAAATACTGTGGGTCTGTATGTCTCTTGCTTGTTATGACACAACATTATGACACAACTATATGAACTTGATTCTGCTCACTTTATGATCAAAAGTCTGTTCCATTTTTTGTCTTTTGTTCAAGTAACTAGACTTGCTCCATTCTATAAATTTTACCTGGAGTGAATGGGCTATGAACATGAACGTCATTTTAGGCACTACTATTAATTACTTTTTAATTTTCATTTCTGTTTGCTTTATATTTTAGCATATCAGAACCTTCAAGTCTTGGATGAAGAAATTCCATTTAAAACTTTCATTTACATAGACAGATGTATGAAAAAATAAATACAGAAATTCATGGTTCTATATAAAGAAAAAAAGAAAGAAAAGAAGTACTGTTGGAGCAATGGTTTACATATTTACTACAGAGAAATAGTTGCAGAATTGCAGAATGGTTGAGGTCATCTAGTCTAATACTCCGCTCATACAACCTCAATCTAGCAGTGCCCAAATCTGGGCAAAACCATGATTCAGAAAATTATTTCATACACATAGGTTAGGAAAAAGAGTGAAATATACACCTCCTGACAGAAAAGAGAGCATATGTGGCCCTGGTGAGGCCACAGCTGGAGACTGTGTCCAGTTCTGGGCTCCCCAGTACAAGAGGGATGTGGAGCTGCTGGAGAGATTCCAGTGCAGGGCTACAAAGGTCATCAGGGGCCTGGATGAGGAAAGGCTGAGAGAACTGGGCGTGTTCAGCCTGGAGAAGAGAAGGCTGAGGGGGGATCT
>JAUBOD010000824.1:7949230-7964466 GCA_032353885.1 Nothura maculosa | reverse complement strand
ATCAGTGTGTATAAATACCTCAAGGGAGGCAGTGAGGAGGAAGGGACCGTCCTCTTTTCAGTGGTGGCCAGCAACAAGACTAGAGGAAATGGCCACAAGCTGAGGCACCAAAAGTTCCACAGGAACTTAAGGAAACATTTATTGACATTGAGGGTGACAAAGTCCTGGTACAGGCTGCCCAAAGAGGTTGTGGAGTCTCCTTCTTTGGAGATCTTTAAAATCCCCTTTGATGCAGCCCTGTGCCACGTGCTCTAGGTGACCCTGTGAGAGCAGGGGAGTTGGTCTCATTAGGTGAACTTGGCTGCTGAAGGACACAGAAACCCAGCCCCTCTGCATTTTGCTTTATTAGTATTCTCATTACTTGCTTCTTTTCTACTGTTGTTTTCTGATTTTGATTTATTTGGAACCTTTGAAGAACTTTTTGCCCCAAAGCTATCTCTCTTGGCTCAATCTTTATAGCTGAGGACTCTAAGCTTTTATTTTACCCATTTCTCCCCCAAATGCATTTAAGAGTTCTTTCTTAGAGAGAATCCCATTATTCTCCTGTGCTCCTTTTCAAATTCTAGATAGTTCTTATGCATGTAACTGGTATAACTTAAAAATGGGTATAAAATATACAAATATTTCTTCCATAAAACAAAGAATCAACTTAAGAACCCCTCTTTCTTAAATAAAGACAGAACATATCTGCTTTGAGAAAACAAAAATAATATATTATGAAATAATAAAAGTAGGAAATAGATACAGAAAGAGACAGTAACCATATTATCAACTGAAATAAAGTGTTTTTCTCACTATAATATGTTAGAAAAAAAGGATGAATAGAAAGTTCATTGTAGATTTGTTAAAATGAGTGGAAATTTCTGAAACTAATATAGACCTTTTATAATATTTATTTAATAGGTCATCTGCATAGGATGTGCAGCCTAGACTAGTAAACAAATTAGCTACTAGCTACCAATCTTACTAACGCAATAATAGTACTTTTAAAATCAGTAGACAGCAGAAATGACACTGGAAAGCTAAATATAGTTATGATTATGTATATGGAAAAGAAAACAAAATTATTCTTAATATTATTACTTCAAATTCTATCTTTTACCATTAATAAATTAAGGGGAAACTGTTTGAAAGAAATCATTAGACGTTCCAGAGACTGCATCTGTGGTTTTATGAAGATTAAATCATGCCAGCTTAATCATTTTTATTTGTATTTAACTTGAGCTGAATTAAATGAAAAAATGAGACACAGTATATGAAGTATGCCTGAACCTTATCTAGCTTGTACTGATACCTAGCAAATAAAAATGAATTATGCAGAATTTTTTTTATTATTTGTTAACAATCTGCTGTAAATTTTAAGTTAACTTAACTGATCACACGAACTGAATGCATCTAGAAACATAATCCAAATTAAACATACACAGTTCAAGGGATAAAATTATGAAATTTTGTATAAGGTCTCCTGAGTGAAGACCAAAATGAATTTGATTTAACATGGGATCTCATTATAAGAAACAATGACTTTGGGTTATGAATGTCATTTTACACTCTTTTCCAGTCTTACTATAAAATTTAAGTTCAATCACACCAAGAATGTTATGTTAACACATGGGTGCTGTCAACAAGAGTGGTTTTTGAAAAGATGAAGAATATGCTCAGCTCTTTCACAGGATTTGTTTAAGAGGGAAGACTAAGAAACTGTAAATACTCACAGCTTATCCAACCATATAGGTTAATTCATTAACGATCTACAAATATCTATAAGGTGTTAATGACAAATAGGGAAATCAAGCAGATGGAGACATAATAACTAGAAATAATAATTGAATGAAGAAATAGATTATCCAGAGAAACTTCTCCAAAGCTAGACATAATGCCAACAATAGACTCCTGAGGCAATTACAGCATATAGGTGCTTTCTTCAAGGCACTCTTAAAACACTTGAAAGTACACAGCAATCACACCGAGGGGAAGATGGACAGCATACATTAGTAAATATACATCCTTTCTAACTATAGCATCATCCTATTCTGAAGGACAACTAATTAGAAAGTGGTGATGCATTTGAGGGTTATAGATGACTGCTGAAAAGTTTGTCCGTCTGTCACCCTTAGTAACAGATAGGCTAGGAGAAATAATTTTTTTAAACACTGAAACCTTAAAGAAACATAATTTTGAATTTTAGTTTGAAATTAAACCTATTTTTCACTTACACTTAGTCTATAATTTGAAAAAGGAAACTAGAACCGGTATGCAACATTTCAGAAAGACATCCAAAAGAGCTTGGAGAATTGCTATGTAAATCTATGTAAAACAAAATTAACACTCCTAGTATAAGCAACAGTTGAAAGTAAAAAAAACTGGGAGCTTTTAGGCTCCACCTCTGGCAACTGAAATGAAGATGACAAGGGTGTGAAACCCTGGAAGTCATATGGTCTTCACTAGTCATAAAGAAAGCTGATAATATTTTTCTTGAAAAATGGTTTTCTGAAAAACATCTTTGGGACCAATGAATCAATGGTAGAAAATTTCTGATCAGATTAGGCTACGTAAAATTTTTCTGATAACTAGAGACAAAAATGGAGAGAGCAGTAACCACATTGAACTGATTATATTTATAAAATAAGCTTGAGATGAATACACTAGGTTTCACAAGTGAGCCTTGCCAAAGTGAAGAATTAATTTTTTTTTTGACAGTTATCTTCTAGGTAGATGGCAAAGAATGCTGACTGTGGCAGTCAATTCTGCTAACGCACCGCAAACTTACGCTGCATTAGTGATGTTATTGCATCCTTGGTCCGCTCTTCTCCATAGACAATCCAGCTGTAGGTTGATTGTTAATATTCTGCTTCATGGCAATAAGCATCAAAACAAATCCCTTTGTATGAAATCCTGTGGGAATTTTACATTCAATCTCCAGGAGAAGAAAGTATCACCTCACTAAAGGACAGCAAGTTCTGTGGACAAACTGCAGATCTACAACAGCTTTGATTCCAAGAAACAGAGCAGTTTTGAAGCAGTTTGTCCCCACTTTATTCTATTGTTCACCTTGCAAAGTGGTTTTGGTTTGTGTAAACTAGATCCCTTTTAGGAGAAACTAAGCGAGTAGCTCCACTCAAGACATATAGCAAAAGTGAGCCAGTCTTCTGGCAATTTCAGAGGCTGTTCCAGTCTTTCACATCTCACCATGACTGAGTCACCTCAGTCTACGGGTCAAAATTAGCCTCAATGTGAAAAGTCTAGAATGCATTGAGTGTGGAGCGAGGAATCACAGCACCAGCTCCTTCATTCCACTCATCCTTTCCTGTTGCACTGAGTTGCTGGATCACATTCATTACTTCTAGAGGCAAGAGATTCAAACTAATTTCCTAATATTAGCCAGACAAACCTGTGATCATGCATTTAAAAATGTTCTTTCTAAAACTCAGACTGACATTTTATGACAATAAATTCATTACTAAGTACAAACGTTACAGCAGAATTATAAACCTTCAGGACTGAAATGTAAAATGGAAACAATGACATCTTTAATTAGAGTGGTAAGGCCCATAAAATTAAAAGATTCACTTATATAGAAATGCTGCAGATGAACTTTGAATGAAATTAGTCAAAACACATTTAAGATTTCTCATTGCCAAATCGTGTAATCCCAGAAGCTTCCACACATTAAAGACTTGGCTTTGTACATTTCAAAACTGTGGCATGTTAAATTCAAATTGCATTATAAAAGGTAGGTATTGTGCATACAAAAGATACTTGCAACAATAGACTGTATTATGGTGTGTCTCAAAGCTCATTTAAAGCAGCTACCAGACCGGACTGTGCCTGACAGCTCACCACAATTTTTCTTCATTTAGACTTGCTTAGAAATTGATCTCACTTTGTAAGCAAATTCAGAGATCCTAATACACTTCTAGCAACCTCCATAGGAGAGATGAATAATGTTCAGAATACATGGTTGACAGGCACCATTCCCCACTTCAGAAACGTGGGGAGAGAAATGAAAGCTCCTATTCTTTCCTTTAAAACCAATTAATTACTTTTATACCAATAAACAGAGGCTTTTTTCACATGAGAGCAGCTATTGAAGTTCATGGTGCCAAACTTAATATGAAAAATTTTAGCTAAGGGAAGTAAAGGGAAGTAAAACATCTCCTTCAAAGGGTATATTTAATGAAGTTTGCTTACACTGGAGTTTAGCATACCTTAAAAGGCATGTAGATTTGAAAATGAAAAGGCAAAAAAAAATCCTTATGCCTGGACGTGAAAAGCTTGTTAATGAGCAAATACACTTTTGTATTAATTATGAGAGAGGTTTTCAGGTAAACACTATATCTTTCTACCCCTATTTCTGTCCAAACAAAGGCTATTTCCCTATCTGGAGTATCTTTAAAGCTGTATTTGTACTGCAAGCTTCAGTAAGGTGCAGAAGCTGCAAACTGCCTTAAGAAACAAGCTGCCTTGTTCAGCTCTTGTTCAGTGTAACTGCTCATGGCGCTTGGGGTGCAGCCCCAAAAGCCCTGTGATTCAGCTTCCTGCCCCAAACTGCACCGCCTGTGGAGACTTATGAAAAAATGTTAGTGGAAGACAATTACCATGATGCCTTTCTAGCATTCCTCTCTGACAGTTTGTGACTATGAACTTTTCTAGGGGGAAAGATAAGTTGTCTGCTGTTGAGGTGCATACTCTAGGATGCCCTCATTAGACAATTTTGCATGTTTGAACTAACCATTATAAAAATAACACAGGTAATTATGATGTCTTAGTTGATTTCTAGCATATCTTGGATCTTCTGTCTTTGCTCTTTTTTTTCCCCAAAGATGTGCAGTGTTCTCCAAACATTAATTAGACACTAGAGATCCTTTTGCTCACCTCAGACACTAATTAATGACCCCGTCCACGCTTTTTGCTCCTTTTTCCTTAGCCTGCTAGCCTAGTCACAAACACAACTTGCAAAAACAATCTTATCTTTAAAAACTCTGACTCTACAGCAGAAGTCTCCTTCCTCTCGGTGCATCTTTGATTCTATTTAAACAAATTAATCTACTGGAAAATTGCCATACAATGGATTTTAAATACATTTTAATAGGAACCGAAACAGTTCTGTTTTGTCTGGAGACATTTCAGAACCCTGCCTGAAAATGATTCCTGAAAGAAAAAAAATGTTTGGTTAACATGTCATTTCTGTGGAGGTCATGAGTAGGTACTTCTGATATCACCTCTGTGCAGTCCGTAACCCAGATGGTAACAGCAAATTGCAGGATCTGGCTTCCTTTAGAGCACAAATGATTCCATTTCAATCCTATTTTCCCTGCACTGGCACTCTGGGGAGGGCAGTAGGGGTTTGCAGCAGTCAAAATTATCTCTGTGCCCATTTTAAGGCCTTTGTACACTGTCTCCACATATAGCAAAGATGCCAGCACAAATGAAATCCAAGATTTTATACAGTAATTATGGTATCAAAGTATTTATATGTCTTTTATTACTTCCTAACTTGGCTGCTCTTGCCAAGAGAAACCCAAATGCACATCTCAGGGAGTGCAGGCAGCCAGGGATAACCTCCACTGTTCTGCATGGCAGCTTATTCCCTGCCACCGTCAAGTGTGGAAGGGATTTATATGCCTGTGCATAGCCACAAACAGTAAAAAGGAGCGTTGTTTACATAAAATAGTTCAAAAGTAAACGCTAATACAAGGCAAAGCAGAAGCAAGGATAGGAGGAACACAGAGAACTCAGCAGGGATAAAGGGTGCGAGTTAAATTGTGAGAAGTCAAACACACATGACACAGCACCTGATCAAGATGGAAGATTGTTCTTCATGAGCAAATGAGGAGAGCTCCAGGTGTGTCACAGTAGACATGGAAAAACTATAATGACATTGGCACTGAGCTACAACAATATCAACTTCTGCTAGCTCAAAGTAATGAGAAAGCATATTAGTCTCTTCCTCATTTTGGAAACCTGTTACAGTAAATTGGTAGTAAGTTCATGAAGAAGTTGTATCAGGATATAAATGTGTTGCTCACTATTGTCAATACCGTGCAAGACATCGTAAGATGGACTTAGAAATGTCTGCAGACAGATTGTACTAAAATCAATCACTTACCTGGATGGCAAAATAAACTATAATCTCATCTGTGCAACTGCTACCCTCCTGGGAAGGAAAATACAAGTTCTGGGAAAGAAAGCAACAGCAAAATTGGTAGTGCAGACCTTACTCGCACAAATTCATACTAATTTCAGTGTTTTCCACAATCTGTCACCTCCTGTTTTATTCTAATGCACAAGAGTTTGCCATCCAGAGCTGCAGAATCACCTACATCATGTTTTCCCTTGTGTTTTTTTTTTTAAACTTTTTTTCCTTTTCTGGGAGAGGAGTTAGGACAAGTGAATGTGGAGAATTTCTAGGAAATTGTCAAGGTTCCATATTGCCTTCTGGTCTTCAAACGGCCAAGTTAAAAGTATCCACGTGCTGCAACTTTAGTCATAGTTCCAAACAGCGCCATTTACAGACCTGATTTTTCTGATTCAGATAACATGGAAAGAGATCTGAAGCATGAATTTTATTTCTAACTTTATACATTGTTTAAAAAAAATTTTGATTCTTTCTGCAAAACATTGTTTACAGCGAAGATCTCATCTTAATATTAGTGTTGTGTGGGTTGTGTAATAATGCAGTTTGTTGCTAGAGCTAGAAGAAAACCATTTGGCTCTGTATAAATTGCTTTATTTTACTTTCTAATCTTCTGTTCTAATTCTTTTCAGTGTAACAAAACTGAAGTCCTTCAAAATAGAAGATTAAAAAAAAAAAGCCTCAAGAACAGCTTATATACTGTATTGGCATTAGTGACACTCCTCGGTCACCTGAAATATGAGACATTGCCTAATTTAAATCATGCATATGGACCTAGTTTTCTACACTCCGGTAAACCATCTGAATGGCCACTGGATTGACTAGGGTAGGATTAAATGCACTTTTATCTTTCCAGAAATGCCATCATAAACCCTCAAACTTCTTTGTTCTGTTAAAATGTTATTAAAACTAATACATTCATAAGAAGTTTCAGTTTAGGGTAATCTATGCTATTCAATACACTAGATCTTTTATGCCAAAAAAAAAAATTAATCTTAGCTGACAGTATTTACAGAAGAGTCAAAAAAAGAAATAACAGAAAAAGGCTTGGGCATCATACTTCTAAACCCAGGTGAGTTTCACATGCTGAGCTTTGTACTTCCACCAGCCAGGATGCCCTGGTTGGCCTAACTGAAAGCTAGACTGGAAACTCATGGAACAACAACAAAAAAGTTGATCCAGAATGGATCTTTGAAAAATTAACTTAAGCTCTTGAAAACAACTGCGTGTCTATGTAAACAGAAGTAGTCTTTATTACTTAGGAACTTTTCATTTATTCTCATGCCCTAGATGTTTTTCATCTCTCTCGACAACAAGGATGTCACATTACTTAGGTTACCAGTACCCATAACATTCAGACAAGGTAAAAAAAGGCAAAAAGGAAGAGCTTCCAAAAAACTAAAAATGCTATTAAATTGATTGGGAAATACTCAGAAATAATGAAAGCTATGAGAACAGAAAGATGTTATAGTCCCTGCAATATGTTTATACTCAGCAATTTCAAAAGCTTTCCACTAACTCCTTGGGGAGGAAATGGCAGTGCACAAGCAACCATAAAATTTTGTAGGGTAACCAGGCTGAAATAGATACCATGACCTCAGTCATAGCTGTCAGAATTTTTTCACTCTCTTTTGTTGTTTTTGTTACATGAGCTGATCCTAGCTATAAAATTTGCTATTCCTTCAGAAAAGAAGTTCAAATTTAGCTGCCATGGTCTGTAACTAGGAACAGACAATAAATCAGATAAGAATATGAAAACATCTGTACTGACAATAAATGCATGTAGCCCAATTCTATAATTTTGAAACCAGATATAATGCTTAAAGAAAGAGTCTGGTATGCAAGGGATGGTCCTGGGGAACTAAGTGTGGCTAAATGGATTGAAGTCCATCCAAACTTTCTTTAAAGTTTCCCACAGTTCCAAACACAATGCAATCAAGCTTTATTTCACTAACAGTTTAGGAAGAGAACACTGTATACCTGAATATCATATTTAAACCTAAAAGATGCGAGGTTTTATGAGTAACACTGATAGAGGTAAAATGGAATTTAATTGGAACTACACATCATCTTTCACCTTTCATCTTTAAGTAAGAAAATTCTTATTCACAGATAGCCCAAATGAAATGTAGACTGGTATTTTGGAGGTAGAAATAATGGGACTGGTGTCATCACAAATGAAAATTCCAAGTCTTAGGAGACATTGTTAAAATTAGCATGTAATGAAATTAATTACTGTTCAAAAGTATATATAAAAATAGAAAACACTCAATTATTAATCTGAGATGGACGTTCATGTTGCCATGGGCACAGAAACTGAGAAAACAAATTAACATTCTTTGAAAATATCTACTACTCTATGAGTTTAATAATCGGAAATTTGAAATGATTATTATCCAAAACTTAGGTTAAAAAGAAGAAAAAAGACCTAAATTCCCATTTACTTGAACATTAATGTTATTGTTTCTTGTAAGAAAGTAACTCCACTAACATATTTTGAACTTAACATTTTCTGTGTAATTATCTTACAATTATCTGCCTAAGCCCTAAAGTTACTCTGAGAGATTTCTCAGCATTATATGTTAAGGGCAAATTTTATATGTAAAATATCTTGAAGCAAGCCTCATCCAGAAAACTTTGATTTATAACAAACAACCACATTCTTCCAAATACTTCTTCTCTGTTCATTAGTTTGAAAGGGTCACTGAAACACATTTCCCCTCTTAGTTGTTAGTGTTACTGATCTCTGCTTCCCTTTAGAAGGAACAATATTCATTCAAACATAAAATCTCGAGCTACTAAAAAACTGATTATGTTGATTTTAATACCTCAGAGATATTCCACACTATTTTTGGTTTATAGCACAGTAAGGTTCTACTACTTTGAGCAAATAAAAAATACATATTTGTTATACAGAGAACAAGTTCTATACATATTCATTCTGATCTCCATGATTTGATAATCAGAAATGGCAATTTCATTTCCGAAAATCAAAGTCTGTGTAAAGGCAGGTAAATACACATGATTTTCAACTCAAGTCAAAAGACTTCAGCTCAGCTCCCAAATCATTTAAGTACACAAATTATAGTTGGCTGATCAGTTTTGAAATATGTCCATTTTTTGTAAGTCCAAATCTATTTATGATTAAATGAGTAAGAGTTTTGGTCAAAAAAGAATCTGGTTAATGAAGCTACTCTAAATTCAAGCAAGTAACATGTTGTGGCGTGACAATGTTTTAATACTGGAATGAAAGTCACATAAGCAGTTACTGAAGATGCTCTATATAACAGAAAACTTTGGAAATTCTGAAAGTTGGAAAAAAGGACAATCAAAAGATCAATTAAAACTCACTAATATAAAAAAGATAAAACTCCCACAATTAGACACCACAAACACCTTTCTGAATAAACTTTCTACTCTAAATAGGAGTTTAAGAGTGATAACTAACTTGCTAATTCTGTAGTGGTGTTTATGGTCACAGCACAAACTCAAAAGGACCAGCTTGCAGAAATAAGAACAGTATAGGAAAGCAGTAAAAATAGCAATTACTTCCTCCCCTAAAGAACTTAAGAAAATGAATGGTAGATAAGAATTCTTCTATTTTTTGTAATGCAAAATGTGGTTATTACCTGTTCTCCTACATTTTCTAAATGGACCATGAATAGATCTACTATCAACTAAGCTACCACTGGTATATTACAGAAAGATTATAGTGAAAATAATGTGCCCTATGTGCCATGTTAAAATGGTTATTATTAATTTTCCATTAAAATTATTATAAGAGATGTGGTTAATTCCACAGACTACAGAATATTTACTCTTTTATAAAAAATACATTATGTCTTCCATCTGGAAGATGAATATAATCTTTTAATAATATAAATATACAATCATTATAGGTAAGCTTTTTAAAAAAGGATAGTTCTTATCTGTTCAAGATAACAGTATTATGGCTAACACTATTAATGAGAATTATAGTATTTGGCTAAATGTTGAAAATTATCTTGTTCAGTCTAGAAAACTGTATTCCAGTAAGAAAAGGAATGAGATTGTCTTAGGACCTCGGTTTTGCTGCTGTGGAGATTTCCTTTCCTTTCTAGAAAGGTAAAATAGGATCTCTGAAAGATAAAAATCCCCATCTTCTTCCTCAGGGCTGAATGTATTTCATGTAACAAATCTTCAGACTCCGAATAATAATCACTTGGGTCCTTCCAAGTTCTGCCAGCTGGGAGAAGTCCCAGTACATTATAAGTCACTTTTGTTTATAGCACTTTTCCCTTCCTTTTTATTACCCTAATCAAAGAGGTCACATTCAAAGAAGGAGCCAAAGAGCCTTTTTATTAACTGAGCACTCTTACATTTTAATACCTTATTTCATCTTGTTTTGCATTCAAACCTTATGCTTTTGCCTTACCTCAACTTGCCTCTCCTCTCTTCCCCTGTCCTGCCCTCCCCTACTCTCCTTTTAAAATGTCAAAGCAAAAACCTAACATACTAAGTATGGCATATACCAAAATATGGAGATCCTTTGATTAAAAAAGAACGGCAAAACTTCTGGCTATTTAGTATGAAGTCTTGAAAGCTGATTATAAACACTGAATTACTTTTACCCTAGTTTAAATTTAAGGAAGATATTTGAGCAGAAGAAGCTGTCTGAAGTTGCTCTGAAGTATTGGGATTTTTTCCAAAATACTCTAATGTCTCATATGAAAGGAAGCTGAAATGCCATTAAGCATTTAGTTTATGGATTTATTTATGACAGGAAATACATTCTTCCTTAGAGAACTAAACTATTCTGAAACAGTTGAACAATGTTGTTGAACGTGTCAGCTTCAAACAGTAGGGCAAGAATTATCCTCCAACATCCACCCCCCGCTGAAGTGTTCTCTCAAATATAGCCTGGTGTTAAGACTCACTGTATAGCACAGGATAATGATAACAGTTATTTGAGAGTTTTTATTTGGCACTTAAAGCAGAAGACTTCAACAGTTCCTCCCAGAAGGGTGTGTGTTGGAGGCAACAGGGGAAGTAAAAAGCTGAAAATTTTCATTAACAAGTTCTTCTTCTTTGTCTTGCAAAGGGGATGCAGGCAGTTGCCTCTAAAAATCCCTCAACTGGAATTGTTAGAATATGCGGCCAACTCTGCAGAAAGGTTAACATCTCTGTAAGATTTTCCAGTGGGGGTGAGAAAGGTCCAGCCCATGGACAACTGTTCTGGGACTCTGCGGAAGGCTCTTCTCGCACTCTAGTCAGGAAAGGCAGGAGATACTGAGATGCTCTTCCTTGGGGGATGGAAAAGCTGTGTGTCTGCAAGGGGCTTGCCTGAAGTGAGCAAAACTATACTACCACAGAGACGAACCTGAAAAAAAGTGTGAGGGGAAGGGAGCTGTGCACTTTAAATGTGTAATGTGTAATACAAAAAGATGATGCAGCTATCCTTCACTTTTACTATCTTCATGTTTCCAGTGCACATCATTAACTAAGACAGAATGGAAGCTGTGCTATAGGAGTCCTAGCCCTACAACCAAAACATGAACTTCTCCTTTCCACTGCCAACTTTGGTCTTAAGAAACTTGAACAAACTGTCCCATCTGGATCTTTTCTTATGTTAACTTCTAACTGCAATATTGTATTCTCATGCTGCATTATTAAGTTCCTTCTCTCTTCCAGTACCACCAGGGAAATTCTTGCACAAAGGCAGTGCTTGCATCCTGGAAAAAACATTGTCAAACTTCATATACAAGTCAGCTTACAGGTAACTTGACCTGCGAACCGTGAGCAGGTGGTGGAAAGGTGAAAAGAAGATGTAAAGAGGTCTTTTCTTGTATCTTTTTATCTAGCCTCCATCAGGTGAAAGCAGACAAAGCCATGCTCACACTGCCACCTGGCATGTGAGTGCAACAAGCTGGGTTATCCAGGAGTGACTCGAACTGGTTTGGGGCATCACACCATCCCTTGCTTCTAGGGCAGGGTCAGATCAAAGGAGCTGGCATATCTGCCATGTTCTCTGCTAAAAACTGTAATTTAATGGCACATGGTGTCCCTAGATATTGCAAAATGCTTGCAGCAGGCAACTTCACCCTTTGGACTCTTGGAAGAGAGTCAGAAAACAAACAGATGTTGGCGAGATAGTGGTGGTTCTGAAACAAAACTAGTACCCACCTTAGAAAAGCCGTGCGTGCATAATCACTGCCTGTGAGAGGCTTCCTTCCTTAAACAGGTAGAGCAAAAAGCAGGGACAGAGAGCTCAGGCACCAAAAGAAACACAAGGAAAGACTGATACTACAGCAAGGTAGCATGGGGAGAGCTGGTTGACAACAGCTGGGAATACAAATGCTCAGGTTACAGGCACCTCTACAGCCACAAAGGGCAGCATTTTCCCCTTTACTTCCCAGTGAGAAGCATCCTTGGGAACACCTCTGCCTATTAACTTGCTGAGGTGGTAATTTAAACCTGGTAGTATTTGCCATTCATGCATATGTGCCTGGATTTCATACAAGCTCATAAAACACTACTTCTATGCAAAACTTGTGCTTGCTTCAAAGTGTATTACTGCTTATCTTCTAGGAGTCCTAGTACGCTTGTGTATTATCTCCTATCAGTACTTATATTTAGTTTTATTAAGTGTTTTTCATCTCTTCTCCATTTCAGGATATAGGAATAACAGCCTTGTAGCTGATAGTGGAAACCTGGCTTTAATTCTTTTATGGCAGGAAGACATACTGAGGGAAGAAGGGGATAGTATTTAAGAATGCAGATTCCTGACCTAAGGAGGAATAAAAATACAACAACACTTAACTATCTTTGGGTCCCTAGACTGATTTTTAAAATATTCATGATTTCAAATATTTTGTCTTCTTTATGTAAATTTTCACTTTCCAAGAATTTTTATCCATTGTTCTTTCTTTGTAAAGTTGTAACAATGTCAATCTCCCAAAATGTCACACACGTCACAAACGCATGTCACAAATTTTAATATATGTTCACCCGAGCAATTCTGTTTGTTAATGCTATTTTTGCATGACTCAAATATGAATGGCAGTTATAACAGTAAAAGAAATGTCAACTTCAACGTGGACAATAGTCAATAAGGAAGTATTGTGATTCAAAAAATCAGATTTTGAAGTTTCGGCATTTGGGCGAAGTGCTTCAATCCCAGCCCAGGAGCAAAACTGTTTCTCACAGTAGATCTTCCACCCTAAAATAACCTGGAATGTACATTTGCTCATAAGGAAGAGAATTAAAGATTTTATTCTGGATAAAGCTTTTTCTCTCTCTTTTTTTTTTTCTCTCCAAGTATTCTAAGTGATTGTACTAGTCCTTAAATCATTTATTACTCTGGAACCAGTTTTCCTCTATTCAGATATTCACCAATCTGGTAAATTTGCATGAAAAGGTGACTGGACATTTCTATGGAAGCTTTTGGTTTTGATAATTCTGCATTTTCAGCCAAGAAGTGTTTTCCATGGAAAATTCCCAACCAGCTCTGTTATTAGCCAAACATCTGGAGTTTTACTTGGAGGCGTTTGCGGCTGGAGTGACTGAAGAACCGTGAGAATCAGACCAGTGAGAGATGTCCCACAATGACCTTAAACCTAACCCCGTAATTACAGCTGCACATCCTGTGGGCACAAATCCCAGGAAGGAATCTAAATTTTGAAGGTACTGATGTCCTGTAAAACAGCCTGATCTTCCTTGTGCATAGATTTATAGCATCTGAAGAAGATGATACAGGAATGCAAGTATCTGCTGCTTGAGAGGCACTTGGAAAAAGTTACATCCTAGGTACAGCCATCGCTGTGAAGTTATGTCTGCCTTTGTGAACAGGAGATATGACTGAATTACAAAGGTATTTCTATATTTAGTTAAGTCCAAACACTTCGAGCTATGGATGAGCAGCGGTTATTGCAGACTATCAAAGGATGGAGAGGTTCACAAGATGCACACCCTGGGCACACACTCTGCTTTCTACAGGCATGCTTTGGTCTTACCAAGGAGACAAGTATAAACAGGAGGGCATCTCAAGTGGCTTGTGCCTCTTACTCTCAGGAGAATAATGTCAGATAAAGCACGGCAGGGAGAGAATAGACTAACCTGCTTTTCAGTGAAATTCACACTGTTAGCTCTTTGCTCTTCTATCACACACAGGCAGTAGCATTGTCATGGAGTGCATGTGTGATATAGATGGATATGATGAAGTCCCTTATAAAGAATAAAATTTGCAAGTAAAGAGTGTAGCTTTTGTTTTTTAAAGCAATTAATAAAGACTATCATTAAAATCAGACAAAAGTACTTGAGTGAAAATGCTTGGAATGCTGAAAAAGGTCTGAATTTTCCCTCAGGGTACAGTAGCAAAACCTATAATTTCCCAGACACCTGGGGAAACATGCTGGGATACAGATAAGCTTTGCTTGGTTTGCATTTCAGAAGGCACCTGGACAAACCAAGGTATGGCATTTGGAACTGAAAAATCTTCTCAAGCCCAGGGAACTGTCTCCAAAGCTGAAACTGCCTCACCATCTCCCACACATATTCTCCTGCAACGTACCTGGTTTCTCCCAAGATGTGCAGTTCTGAATGCTCACCAAAGCACACGTGCTACTTCCAACACTTGTAAGCTCATAAAACTAAGTACCCTTGTTGGCATGTCGGTCAATTTTTCACTAAAATGCCTCTTTCTACAAGTGTTTCTTTTGTATGATACGTCTGGGGTTCTTTTTTTAGCACACAGATTTTTTTTTATTCAAAGTTATCTAATCTGAAATAGGATATTATATACCTTTCAGATGCTGATTTAGACATTAGGTAAGAGGGGAAGTTGCTAGGATACCAGAGATTGAGCAAGAAGCAGTACGGGAACATAGCAGCTTCGCACAAACTGCTGATGAGAGCGCCTGCATCAGCAGTCCCCTTTCCACAATTTAAATACACAACACTTCCCCGCTTACATAAAACACAGTTGCTGTGGACCTCTAAATCTAACACTAGTGCACCACAATCTGAATTTTAAAAAGGCAGTGAAGTTGGTTATGCAGATAACACTTGTTAAATTATGCCGTTCCTGATGATCCTTCACTGTATATTGAGCATGACTGCTTCA
>JAUBOD010000824.1:7937804-7948002 GCA_032353885.1 Nothura maculosa | reverse complement strand
GTAGGGAAGCAAACAAAAGGGCAAGAGTATGTGTTTGCTTCAATTTGTAAAGCACTTACAGGCCTAATTCTCATAGTCTTGTAATATAATAGCTTGAAAATGATTTTTATTTTACGCTTTAGAGGAGCATATTTTATAATATGTTTTGAATTAGTTTGATAGGGGCCCAATCTTTTTGTTTTAAATAGGAAACCCTGTGCACAACAGGTAACTGCAGTTAATATTAGCAGTTTCATGTAATAAGCAGATAATAAAGTAAGGAAATCAATTTAGTCAAAACCAGGTACATTCTGCCAGACCATCCCTTTAACAATATCCATTATTCAATAAGATGGAAAATAAACATTTCTGTTTCATTTGCATATACACTACATATTAAATAATTAAGGAATTATTTGAGTCATGATAAAAACTGATGCCACTAATGTTATCTTATATGTTTAACACATTTAATGAGATGTGATGACCTTTAACTCTGAAGGTCAGTGCTCTACAGAATTGTTACAGCACTACGTCTAGCTATTAAAATTAATATACTTCCACATTATCTAAAGAAACACAGTAAGATATGAAGCATATCTTAAATTCAAGTAATGTTCACTTAAAGGTATGAGACAATTTTATATTTTTGAACTACATTCAGAAAGCACTAAATAAGAAAGCAGCACAACCTAAAAGAATTGAGTGCCTCCAGACCAAAACGTTTTTGCTGAAAGGGTATAAATGCATATCCAACTCCATATAGAGCATCTGAGCCAAAAGGCACTCTTTGGCATTAAGGCCTTTGTTCGCTTTGAAGTAAAGGGATTCTGCCTCAAATCGCACACAGCAAAAAAAAAAAATAAAAAAAAAAATTATGCAGGGACCTGAAGCCTTCCCCATCACTCACAGAAGAACTACTGTGTATGAGGAATGACTAAGAGAGCTGGGCCTGCTTAGACTGGAGAAGACCGAGAGATCTGATCAACATATACAAATATCTGAGGGGAGAATGTAATTTTCTAATAGGGCCAAATTCTTCTCAGTGGTGGCCAGTGACAGGACAAGGAGTAATGGGTACGAATTGAAACACAGGAAGTACCATCTGCATGAGAGGAAGAACTTCTTGACTACAACAGCGACAGAGTCCTGGAACAGGGTGCTCCACGAGGTTGTGGAGTCTTCTCTGGAGATCTCCCAGACCTACCTGGATGTCACCCTGTGTCCTGTACTCTAGGTGTCCCTGCTTGAGCAGGGGGGTTGGACTAGATGATCTCTAGAGGTCCCTTCCAAAATCAATCATTCTGTGATTTTGTGATTTTCCCAATGGGGAAAAGGCAACCCAAAGCATTTCAGTGTTAATTATGCATTCAAATAACAAGCTTTGTTTGGATCTCTGTCCATGCACTTTTTATGTGCAAATCTTACTCTATCTTCCACTGAGGTGATATGGCTTCTTTTTTATTATTATTATTCATTCATTTATTTTTCATTCATTCATTTATTTTCCCTGACTTCCTGTGTCTGTTTCGTAGACTCCATAGCATTATTTAATGAGATGTCCACTGTTATCACAGGGATGATCTTTTCAAGCAACACAGAAGGTAAATATTTGCCTTCTGGTGAATTCAATCCTGAGATGACAACAAAATATATCTATCAAAGCAATTTAGAAAATAAGCATACTCCACAGCCATAATCATACAGCCAGACATATCTAATTGAGTAATCATGAAATAAGAGTTACATCTCAAGCACCACATTTCCTAATTGCAGATAGGTTCTTCATACTGTCTCTGTCTCCCTTATTCCCTAGCACAGAAATCTCTGCAAGCAAGGCAACCCAAGCAGATTCATAATTTGAACCCATTTAAAGAAAAAAAAATACCCTCTTAAGTAATTAGCCATCTTCCAAGTGTATGAGATCAGTGATACCCCACAAATTTGGGCACTAACTTTGAATTCTCAGTTTCCAGTGCTGGTCTCAGAGAGGTCAATATTTCAGACACATTTCCAGAGATGTATCTCTGGAAAAGAAATTGCAAGCAAAAGAATGAAGAATGAACTGAAGAATGAACTCAGGATTTAGTCACACAGCTTGTGAAGACCATGAAAGATATTTTTAACAGAGTTGGGCATGAGGAAAAATGCCTTCTCATTTCAAACATTCATATAGTAATAGATTTTTAAATAGTAGAAAAAGTGAAACTGTATCAGTAGCCAATATTCAATGCATCTGGCCAGGATGCCAAATGGATCTCCAAGGAAAGGGCATTGTTTCTAGAAGCAGGAACCATGGGTAGAATTCAAGTCAAAATACTATCGAAATATTGTATTGTTTTGCCATCCATAGCAACAGCACCAACTAAAAATAGCTCTTTTATGATACACTTCTTTTATTCACTGTTTCAAAGTTAGGCACTTAAATATCTTACAGTTCATACGGTGATTTTTTTATGTTAAGGCAACAAATATATTAAATAATTTAATGGCAAGGCATAATTGGAAAATACTTAACGAAACAAGTCTCCTGATTCAGTTTTGAGCAGATTCCATCCATTGTAACTTTTATACACACTACAGGGTTCCTTGAACTTCAGGAGGATGCATGCATGTGGAGCATTTGCGAATGTGCATCTGTGGCAGGATGCTCCCCTCATCACTTTGAAGCGATATAAGTGAAGAACTGACAGACACTAAAATTGGATTATTTTATAGAATGCAAAATTGGCCATAAATTAAAGTCAGGAAAACTCAATTTAGAAAAATTACACATATTATTACTGTACAAATCACAGACCTCATCACCAAGAAAAACTATGCATTCTTCGCCATTTGCAGGAGGATTCATCTGACAAAGTGTAGAAATTCACAGGGTAGATATCCACGCCTAGGCTATGCCTATAGATTTCTCTTATGAATAGCTGAGAAAAAATACCTATTTTTACGGCGAGATTCATGTGATTCTATAGTAGATGCTTAAACTAGGACAAATTAGATTAGACGTCATTAGAAATCCTTTTTCTACAGTTTTAAAGGGTAGATACTTAAGTGAATGCTAGGTCTTAACATTCCTCCTGCTTTGAAATCTGTAATAGCTAAGACTAAGAGCAATAAAGTTACTGAGAATGTAACTCCTTAATGTCTCTACTTTCAGATTAAATTATGATAAACTGACTTTTTCTTCTGAATTCCAAGAAGGCTCATTAAGGCTTTTGGCAAAAATATTTCATTATTCCTAGAACTTCCTTCTCTGCAAGCATTTTTCTTATGCATTCTTTATAGTTTATTTTTAATAAGTTTTCTTATGCAGTCATTGCAACCATAGGGCATTTTCTGAAAATTAATGGTAGTAATAATGAAAACAGTCACAAATTACTTCAGCGCCACTGTGAATCAAAGTAAAGCATATGGCTTCAGTACTTCCCTATGACTGAATAAAATAAGTAATTTTAAAGAAAGCAAAGGATGGATGGGGATGATCCAGAAGGCAGTTTTTCCAATGACTGACAAGGTACTCAGAATTTATTAATCAGCTATATTCTTAGGATAAATAGAGAAACTGTCAAATATTCTAAAAAATCTAAAACTTAAAAATACTTTTATATGAATATTGTGTTACCATGTTTTATGGAACTATTCTAGCTCAGTTGCCTTGTTGCAACATTCTCCTTGCTGGGCAGACTCACTCATCCAGATAAAATCTTTCTTGATTTATTTATGTGTCTTTCTTCATACACAGAAAGTACAGTGAATGAAGTTCAAGTTATAAGCTGACTAATATGATATAGAAGAGTGAAAACTCAGAGGAATATTATTTCATTTCTCAAGAAGTATCACAACCGCATCTACAAACTTATATTTTCAAAATGCTAGGTCTTTTATATTATATTTGAAACCATCAAAACTTGTCCTTGATGTTTTACCAGAGGAAAGCAGAGTTTCCACAGACAGAATCCTCATTTTCTAACAGACAAGAATTATAATATACAAACTGCAATTTAACCATTATGCAAGCATCCTGTGGGAACTCTCTCTGGCCTTCTCATCCAGCTACATATGGCTTTTGTTACATGCTTTAGACAGCGTTGAATACTATTCTACATAATTCCCTCATTTTCTTTGAAAACAAAAAGTCTGTCTGATGGGAAGAACAATTTAACTGGATACACAGTGGAGTAAATAAACATAATGAGAATAATGTGTAATCTGACCCCTTAAAAAGAAAGTCATATATTTATCTCTACAGATTTTCTCCCTCCAGGATCTCCATTTTCCACCTAAATATTTCAAATACTAACAACTACAATGTCACTATAGCATCAAAAGAAGCACAACATCATAGTGGAATCTTAAAATGGCACAAAAAAACATGTTTTCTTCCACCCTCTGTGACTCTTTGGTCCCAGACTAGAGGAGAAAATTGAAGATTGAGGGGGCAGGAAATACATTATGATCAAGAAAGAGCAGGAAGTTCACACACTCTTCTTTTACTCAGGTCAGTAACTATTTATGAAAGAGAAATTTGGCCCCCTAGACCAACAGAGCCCTGAGTGAATCTACTTTTGTGTTTTAGTTCAGATCAGAACCTACTTTGAAGTCAATTTTTCCATTGCCCTCATGCAATATTTTTCATCTTGTAGCTTCGAACAGCACTAAGCATGTGAACAGTCTTCTTTTTGGACCAAACTGAATTGGAAGAGCTTGAGGAGCGTATCTTGAGGAGCGTTCCTGCCACAAACAGGAACTCGAAAAAGCTCTAAAATATGTAGTGTGGGTGTCAAGTCCCTAGTCATCAGTTCTTTTTGGTCTGCAGATCTGCTTGTATTGATCTACTCTGCTTGCAAATGTAAGCATAGTCTAAATGACTGTTGAATATATATATATCCATAAAACAGCCTTTGACATCTTGATAGAATTCCAAATTCTCCTAACACAAAGCAAATTTCTACCAACAGAAAATGGTAGAATTAATCAGGCCAACTATAGCACTGAGCAGCATAGAATAAAAATCAAAGGGGTTACCTTAATAGGGCTCCCATCCGGTGTGAGAACCTCTTCTGAAAGCTCCATCATCTTCAGTGCCATCAGGGCAATGGCTTTAGCATGACTAAGGCTCTTCTTGTGCAGCCCTGCTGCCACACAGTATGCATCACCTATTGTTTCCACCTGCAGCAATCAGACAAATCAAATGTTACCGTAAGATAATGAGCAGAGATTGCTACCATTAGTTATCTGCAATCAAATAGCATTGCTTAAAAACATGTGAGCAAAACATCCATAAAGTAAGCAATTAGACAAGGGAGCATAATTATCTGAGTTTGCAAACAGGTGCAGTCAAAATCTGACATATGATTGCATAGTGGTTCATAACCATTATAACCAAAGAAGATCATTACTTCTAGTACAATAGAAGACATCAGCTGAGACGTGACAATATTTTCCCATTGCAGTAATACAGAAAAATCTATTTGGCTAAATGAGAAGTTGCTTGCAGCTGTAGTTGATACTATTCTAGTTGGGCACCTCGCTCTCAGGTGAAAACTGTGCTGCATGTTTATAATTCACAATTATTATTTGCCCAGCTAGAAAAACACATTACGAGGAAGATTACAAGAGGCAAAACCTCACAAAAAAAAAAAAGAAGAGTCCATGACTTCTCACCGGGAAATGGCTTTTCCTGGGACAAGGAGAATTTAAAAATAGGTATTACTGCTATGGACTTTTGACTGCATCTATTACTGCTGTTTTCAAAAAGGAAATGCTGTCTACCATGAAGGCTAAATGAGTGTGAATAGGGATATCTTTAGGCATCAAGTTCAGCAGACTGTTCCCTCTGGTCTCTTCTGAGAGGCCTTACCTCTCTCTCATCCTTCATTTTCTTTAAGGAAAGCTATCCCTTGGGAGGGAGTGGGAGGAAAAGAAATTACAGAAGCCCTCTGGCTCTGGATAACAGCAGCCTGAGAAACACTGAAAGCCAAAAGTTCTGCAGCTTCATTGACAGCATTATGATATTCAGTCTGCCTGCCCACACATCTGCAGCAAACTCAGCACACAATCCCTCAACAAATGCCTCAAATCTCAAGAATTAGTTTGGTTTTGGCTACATAAGTAATCTGGCTTTCATCTGGCCCACAACACTACAGGAAGGGAAGAAGATTAGTATGATGAGAAAGTGTGCACTGCGCAAGGAGTTATCCAGGGAAATAATAAGGCTAACTCTTCTCTCCACAGGGACTGCTAATATTAGCTGACCTTGAGCTTCTCAGGAAGCTCAGGATGACATGAAAAAGAGAACTGGACAAGCAGAGACAGCTACCAGTGCTCCCTCTTCGCATCTGGAACCTCCTAGTGGTGCTTGCATACAGAAAAGCCAACCAAGGCCAATCAGTTCAGCCATCTGACTATTTCACACCGTCTCAGGATCTTTGTCAATGGGAAGAAGAGAGGCTGCCAGCTCCTTGGAGTTTAGGGCTTCTTTCCAAACACAAACAGATGGACAGAAAAGGCTGAAAAACATAGGAACTGGGGAAGAAAAGCATGATCACTAATATAAAAGGTAGCAGATGTTAAAAGAGACACTGCATGGAGAAGAAGCAGATGGTAAAAAGTCCTCACATCAATGAGAATAGGGGGAAATCCAAACATCTGGACATTCTTCTCCTTAGTACTATGACTGAACATAGCCAATTTGATTAGAAATGAAAGGACTACTATAAAAATTGCTGAGGCTATGCCATCAAAAACAAAAATGAGAAACAAATTCTGTTCCTTGTTGCATGAGTTAAATTTGGAATGGCTTTTCTATTGAAGTTAGTGACATTCCACAACTGATTTGTGACCACACATTCTTGTAATGTTTGGACAAACCTATTTATTTTGGTAGCATCTATCTCTTCGGAAATTTCCATAGCTGTATAAATGACTTTATGGGCTAAATAGCACTTAATGAATAGAGTAGCATCATCAGTTTCTCTGTGCAAGTCTGTGTAGCACTAAGAAAATTAGATTTAAGCTGCCTCATGATCATCTTATTCTTAAAATAAATATGACAATAATATCACTGTAGGACAACCTTTAAAGTGCTTGTCACCATCAAGTTCATCTGACAGTAACAGTGGAGTGTGATGAACCATATGAATGATGAGGAATCTTCAGACTAATCTGGCAGTTGAAGACGGATAAGTTTGTATAATACTTTGCATTCTATGACCCTGTTTCAGCCACTATTAAAGTCTTCTCAAACTTAATATTTAATTTGAAATTCCGTGCTATGTGTTTCCATCAAACTTTATCTTGATTCATTTTTCCTTCAAAATAAAATTTGGCAATCTTTCCAAATTTCTGTGTATATTCTTTTTTCGTGCCTCAACCCTATTTTTTTAGGAAGCCCCAGCTCTTCTGAAAATTCCCTGATTCAGATTTTTCATGAACTCTGTTTGTTCTTCTCATGTGATGAGAACTGTAGTGACAGAATTATATAGTATAATACAACATATATAAATCAGTGAGTCAGTGAGTTTTCAACAAAGAAGAGAATTACCCTCTTCTCAGCTGACGAGCCACGCTGGGACCAGGAAAACAAAACTCTGCTCATGACTCAGTCCAAACTTCCTGCTGGATAGATTCTGGTATCACTGTTCAAACTGCAGAGCAACTTACTCCATAAGTATTAAAGTGAGCAAGAGAGAAATAATCTGTCACTTGGCAGCTCCAAGAGGTCTCTTCTAACTTACAGTGTTTAAGATGGCATTATCCTGACTAACTGTAAAACTGAAAGTTCCAGTGGACTGATGTCCTAGGGGCTATAAATTTGGGGTGCTAATTCAGTGACATTCCAGAGAGGAAAGTGTGGTGTACTGCAGTAATAGCTTTGCTTCTGTCCTCTTCCTTATGAATGAACAAATGGGTGCGAGGCATTATGTATTTGAACTTCAGGAGATAATGAAGTGTCACACTTCATTTCACAGGCTTCCTTACACAGGGGAACAATCCTGCAGTGGCAAGTTTGGAGATTTTCATCTAACAGTCTGGAACTGCGATAGTCTAAGTCACCTTACCAGCACTTCTTTCAAAGTAGCACTTGAAAATAAACACCAAAAATTGTAATCACAGGGTTCACTCTTGTGACATGTCTGATATGAAATTCCTACTGCAATAAAAAAATAAATTCACTGAAAGCAGCAGCTGGAGGGAGAAATGGCTATAATTGTAGCCCTGCCTCTCTCAGCAGAATTCCTAGAAAAGTTTAATAGATCAGTTAGGACTAAAATTCTTACAGTTGAGTATGTGTCACTGCCTTTTTATTTAAGAGCATTAAATAAGTATGTGTGTATGTGTGCATGGACATGTGCACACATGCGTATATGTTTGCTTTTTCAATGAGATAGCTAACATCCACAATAAGAAGGCTTCTTTGCTTAATATTAAAACTAACTAGGAACAAAAGAATAAGTCTTAAAATTCAAAAAAAAATGTCTTCTTTTGGGAAGGAAACCTGCCTTTCACAGCTTGCCCCTTGTAGATCCTTTACCTTCATCTGAAGAGTACTTGTGTACTCTTTTCCCATCTAAATCCTCAGAAGGCTGTGTGAGTATTGATCTCACTCCCAAGGGCTACAACTTCCATTGTACCCACTAAACCTAAAATATCAATATTTGGATGGACTGCTAAGCTCTGTTATGCAAAACAGATATGCAGCTTGGAAATAAAAAGAGGTTGTGTTGCTTTCATTATAGGCGTAGAAATAGAGTATTTTCTCTAACTCAGTGTTATCTATAAATGAAAGCCCTTAGTGAAGATGGTACAAGTGCTTTTAGCCTGAGTTAACTCTCTTGCTGAGATAAAATTGACTGCTAACAGAGTCCTTCCCAAAGTACTGAAAAAATGTATCTATCAAGACAGTCATACAACATGCACAGAGTTTTAATTCAACACCATATTATTTAGTTTTGGTATGCTACACAATCTATACCTCATCATACAGTGTGAAAAGGTGATGTAGGTTTTATCTGTGCAAGCATTCACTCTTTGCACTGCTCTGAACTGGACCAATCTGCTCAGTAGAAACTATTGTAATCAAAATTCCTCTCTAACCCACACAGAATGGCCACCAAGGATTTGCACTGGCACAAGGGCATGCTCGTTTTCTTCAGGATACTTTCTGTAGTGCTAGCATACTCTGCTAGTGGAAATAAGAGAAAAAACACTGGTGTATGAGTTTCTCTAGGAACTGTGACCTTCCCTGATCTTAAACTCTGGGTCAATTGAGCAAAGGATACTTATTTCAAATTCATTTACATTTCTAAATGCATCAAGCCTTGCTCATAGTATCATATGTTTCCGTTATTTTAATCACCAGAAATATTTATTTCTGTTTAAGTAAGTATGTGTTCATAGTCTTTATAGTTTTAAGTTGGCAGAAAACATAGAATATTAAACAGTTTTTCTACACTCCAAATCCAGTTTACAACCACAGAATATAGTGTATATACTATATTTAGCTGAAGGGATGGTTATTACTAAACTGTTTCTTATCACTTATGAGCAATCTGCCAATAACTTGAAACATCTCTCCAACTGCTGGGAGATAGTCCATAAAGTTTCATTTCATAATACTGAAATAACAACAAACAGCAGTTGCAATGATAGCAATTTCCTGTTAAAGAACTTGAGAGACAATATACAGAAATAAGGAGCAGGGAAGTGGGTAATGGTTTGGCTAACCACAGCTGAATGCTTTTCCCATTTTTAAGTTTTCTCACTGAGAAATGTAACTCTTCTGGCTTTTCTTGCTTGTTTGTCTGTTTGCCATAAAAGTGTTATTCTCTATCCTAAAATCCCTGCTCTTTCTTCCCTCTGTTGTTGATGCATGCTCCCCCTCCTCTCGCCAAACGTAGACATGCTCTTCCAGGTGTGTGCAGAGTGCTTACTAGCTAATCTTTGCAAAATATAGTATGTGAGACCACATACTCTGTGAGTAATTTTACAGGATAAATCTACTTTTACACAGTAATCCTGTGCAATTTTACAATTTGCAAGAGCAAATTTATCTACCTATTCTGTCAAAATCTCTGCTTCTTTCCCTAGTATTATTAGCCCTCTTGTGAATTTTGCAGGTGATGGAAAATTGGGGGAGGCAGTCATAGAATCACAGAATCACAGAATCTACAAGGTTGGAAGGGACCTCTAGAGATCATCTGGTCCAACCTTCCCGCTC
>JAUBOD010000824.1:7896843-7937704 GCA_032353885.1 Nothura maculosa | reverse complement strand
AGAGAAGGAGACTCCACAACCTCCCTGGGCAGCCTGTTCCACTGCTCTGTCACCCTCACAGGAAAGAAGTTCCCTCTCACCTGCAGGTGGAACCTCCTATGCTTCAGCTTGCACCCATTACCCCTTGTCCTATCACTGGCCACCACTGAAAAAAGCTTGCCCCCCTCTTCCTTACAGTCTTCCCTCCAGCCAATATGCTTCCCTCCAGCCAATGGGCAGAACTACCATCCAGATAGACCTGGAAAGCTGGAGGAACCTCATGAAATGCAACAAGAACAAACATAACCTCCTGCACCTGCAAGAAACCCTGAAAAAACACTGGAGTCCAACTGCCTGAAGAACAGCTCTGGACAAAAGGCCTGAGTGTCCTGGCAAGCAGTGCTCCGGTTTTCCTGTCTGTATATCTGTCTGGCATATTTCATTTGGTTGCTCTGGAAGATGGTTGTTGAGGGTTTCAATGTGAGTGAGCAATCTCTTTGCACAGAGATCATAATATCATTTTGCTGCATCAGGAAAGCTGATTTATAGACAGATAAATGAACCAGTGGAAAATTTTCCTGCTCTCCATCTGTCAAGTTCCTTTTCACTCTTAGAGATGAATCTAGACTCAGAGCAATGTTTACTGGAGAATGTGAAGTTTAAAAAAATCATATAGCTACACTAACAGCAAAATCAATGACATTTAACTTTTCAATTTTGCATTAAAGATCTGGAAATAATTCCTCAATGAACAAAATATAAGAAGAAATGTTACTCACTATATCTTAGTGTGTTACTGGAGTACGTTTTAGCTTCCTGCACATCTAGACTGCAGTTCTGTGGGAATCAGATGGTTTGTCTCATCTAATTAAACTAGATCAGTCTCATCCCAGCCCAAAGCTAGGATTCAAGATGGACATGTACATGGAACTGGATGGTAGGAAGTGTTCTCGATCTCTTTCTCAAAATTGTGTACAGATCTCTTTCTCAAAATTGTCATTATCCTGTTTATCTACACTCATTCAATCTGCAAAACCAGAGTACAAGATACTTGTATTTTTCTTTTGAGAAAACTATACAATTTAAGAATGTTGAAATATCTTCCTTCTAAAGAAATGAACCAAAATTTAGCCTTCAGACATTTTTTTTTGCAAGTTTAACTCTCTGTAAGAACTTTTGAAGTCATTAGTATCTCCCAATGGGATTCACTTTCATCTGTTCACTACCCAGGGAATAGGATAATCATGAAAAAGATCTGTTATATGACACAGTGGTTCTCCAGGGTTATCATTTGGGGCTTCATTGTTCCTGTTCAGGATTTCTAAATCAGTATCAAACAAGAAACATTTTTATCTGGTATGAGAGAAAGACTGAAGAAAAGGGGAGACTCTTTCTAGCTTTATACTTTTAGTTCCTAGAGATCAGCAATCTCAACACTCACCACAAGAAGCAATTTATTTCATTTCATTCTATCCCAAGACGTCATTGACATATTCCATATTACTTTTTTACACTAATTCTTCTCATAAATGCATTTTTCCCTCTCAGTATTACCTTACAATTCTGTCATTCAAGATGACATTCCATCATTCTGTGACTCAAGATTCATACCATCCAAATGTCCTACCATAGATGACTAAAAATTGATAATTTCATTGACTTCATTTAATTGACTGCTTCCATGCCCAAACTGTAGCTTGACATGCAAGACCCCTCCTCAAGTTATCATCAGCATCTTTTCTGAGAAGCAGTCAAGGACCTGGTTTGTCTCACTCATAACAGCTGAAGACTGAGAGGGCTTAGTCTGTTTTTTCAAAAGACTCTGGGTAAGGTATTATGTGTTTATTCACCACTCACACTGTACCTTGGAAGACGCACTCCAGATTGCACATCCTGCTTCTAGAGAGCATCCAGACACAGGACAGAGACTGCATGGGTATACTTAGAACTACTGCCAGCATATTTGTTTGGCAGTAGCAGAAAGAGCCTGTTTAGTCCACGAAATCCTGCATTTTGGCCTGCTTATTTGGGAATGCAGGCCAGAGGTTTTATGAATCATAAAATGGGGGCAGAGTTGAAGTATTTGGGGCAGATTGCGGTGAAAGACAGGAACAGGTCAATTAATTTGAAATACAAATGCCAAGTTAAAAATGTCTAAGTGACATGCTGGAAAGAAACTGGATAGGTCATTTCACTGAGACATGATGTGGACTCTCCCGGGCTGAGAACATTTTTAGTGCAGTGCAAAAAAAAAAATAAAATGTTTTTTTGACTATGGTCAAGGTGTACTTGACCTTCAAGGATGTCCTAGAACTACATTTTTATATATCTATATAACAAAGGGAAAATATTAATCTTTTTCAAAATAACAAAATGAACTTATTTTTGATAGTATATAAATAGTAATTAAAACCTAGATTTATTTGCAGTTTGAAGTATTGCATCTGCTTTTCCACTACACAGATTTGGCAGAAAAGCTTTGAAATATAGTTGAGTTGTGCAACACTGTGAAGTTTAGAAATATCTGTCAGATTAAAATATATATGGGCTCTGGTTTTGGGGAAAAATAAATTCTACATGTTGGACATTGTATTATTCATAAGTCCCCAAATCCTTAGAATGCTATTTAAAAAAAATCTGTAAATTTTTAAAGTAGGATTTGAGCATAAGACTAAATGGATCCAAGTATCTCTTCTGGTTTCTATCTTAGTGTTTTGGTCTCTCAGCTTCTGCCTCTCCATTTTTCATTTGACCTCCTAAGCAGTCAAATCTTGCTCTTAAGTTTCAAGGTATCTCTGCAATGATCTTTCAAATCAATCTTTTATGATGCTGCATTCTGCTTTTGTATATAGCTCAGAGGCGGTCAGTGTATGAAAACCCCTCCCATGGAAGTAGGCATGGATTCCAAGTGTGTGTCTACTGAAGCTCAGAAAACTGTTCATCTGATAAGGCTAATTTTTAAAAGAACTGCCTTCTACAAATCCCAGCTTCTTTCCCGAGAGCCTAATTATGAAGCAATTGCTCTTTCTAGGCCTGAGGGCATTTTATTTTTAGCAAGTTTAATGATGCTGCACACTGGCAAGTTCAGGAGCATTTTGCAGGAAGACTTTTATTCAAACTTCTTTCAGTAACACCTACTTAGTAATTTTAACTATAAATCTTTCAGTATCCAATATAAGGAGGAATTCTTTCATCTACACAGTAATCCACAGAGGGCTGTTTTCCTTAGGAGAGTAGATAAACAACTAGTACCTACTGGGTACACTTAATGACTAGTATTCAAAAAGTTTCTTTTTTTCTCTAGTCAAAAGAGATGCATACAATAAGACTTATGGTTTCATTATGTCAATGTCAGGTTTGCATGTAAACATCACAGAAAGCATGTGTCACAATCTTTATGTGATTTATCTCTTTTTGTAAAAATTCTGAAATTGCAAAAATCACATCATATAAATGATGAATAGAAAATATCCTATATAAGGTAGTTGCACTATAAAGAATTGCCTAACAAGATAAGCAAATATTAAGATGATAATGTATAACTTAAGATGCACATTTCAGTCTGTTGTTACTGCTCTTCTCCAGAAGTCAGTGTGGTGACCTTAGTTCGCTGTAACTAGTCCTGGCATTAAAACTATTTCTGAAAAGCACCATCTTCATCAAGGTTGCATGAGTTTTCATTTATCTGCTTTTAAATGCATATACCAACTAGTTTCTCCTAACTTTCCTGAGTATCTTCCATATTCATTTAAGAAGTCCAACTTATGAATTATATTTAAATGTATGGAAATGCTGCACCACTGCAGGCTTAAATATATGAAGCACCGGCTTGTCCAGATTGTGCCACGTAATCTTCCAATCTGAGAATCTGAGATTCTGAGAAAATCTTGGATCCGAGAAAATATTGGATTGTTTAGGTTGATGGAAAGTGAAATAAATTTTGTCCAGTCATTCAGAGGGATATATATATAACAAAAGGTAGAAAAACTTGAAACAAGAAAATGAAGTATTAAAAGTGCTGAGGTATTAAACAATAGTTTTGAAAACCAAAGCCTTGGGCGATTTGCATGCTGTGACAAGGCATGCTCTTGCCCAGAGATCTTTCCTGTCAAGCCACTATGTCCAAGCTTGCTCACTGATATGGAACAGGATGCCTCAAAAGAGTGTGATTGTCTAAATCCTTGCTCATTGACATGGAACAGGACGCCTCAAAAGAGGATGATTGTTTAAATCCTCTCCAGAATAAAAAAGTTAAAATGTGACCAGGACTCACACACAAACTTGGGCCTTCAGAAGCATTCCTAGGGATTGCAATTTACACATAGACTTTAAAATTTGGAAGTAGCTTGACAGAAAAGCAGGAAAATGCTTATAAAGAGAAATGTCCTGTTCAGGCAGGATAAGTGTGGGAGGAGAGAAACAAGAAAGAGAGAGAGAGAAAAAGAGAGAGAAAAAAAGAAATGCAACTCATGGAAAGAAGTAGAAATTGTGTAACTGGAGAAAGTTCAGCACAGGATGATCAGGGGCCTGGAACATCTGCCCTATGAGGAAGGGCTAGGAGAGTTGCCAAGAGAGGTTCTGGAACCTCTTTCTTTGGAGATCTTCAAAATCTACTTGAACATAATCCTGTGCCACACGCTCTAGGCAACCCTGCATGTGCAGGCGGACTAGATGATCTATAAAGATCCCTTCCAATCTTCATTATTCTATGACTTGCAAAGAAAGTATTCTTGAAGAAGAAATGATACATAAGAGTAGAGGGCCTGGGCCCTTTAAAGGGTTCCTGAATGACAAATTACCTATAATAGAGTATTATACATGGACATTTTAGTGCTCTGTGTAGCTCTATATGTTTATAAAGTAAAGAGTGACTTTCCAAAGCCTGGATGTCTGCTTCATTTGCACATCTCCCTAAAAAGTAATCATATAAATCATCCTCAGAACTGGAGAAAAATACAAGCTTAAAGTAACAGCAAATCTTGAAACAAGCTCAAGGTCCTCCATGGTGATGCGCCAGATCTACAAGGTGATTCTAGATAGAAACCAATCTGTTTTGTTTGGTTGTTTTTTTGTTTACTTTTTTTACTGAACTCAGGAAGACTTCTGAGTTCCCAAGATCACAGATCTCTGTGGGAGACCTCAGCAAAGCAGCTTATTGCAAGCACAGCTCTGCCTGGCAGGGTAGCCCCATGCAGGGGTAGGTTCTGTGCAAGGGAGACTGCTTGGTGAAAATCTATCCTAAACACCTCAAGGATGCAGGCTGCACTGTCCAGGGAAAGGATTAATAAAAGGAATGCCCACAAGAGCCGATCGGGATTTACTTGGCTTGGCATTATGCAGCCAGCAGGCAGTCAGCAGTGGTGAAAACCAACCCCACCAGGTGCTGCTTCTCTGCATGCTGCAGCTAAAGGATGAGGGGAGAACTGGGGTTGTTTCTGAAAGGAAATGAGCTGAGAAAACAGCCACCTACAGAGGCACACAGAGCAACAGCAAAAAAAAAAAACCACTAAAAAAGGATCCCAGAACAAAGACATACTGCTAGGAGGAAGAGAGGCTACAAAAAGCTTGACAGTGGAAGATTTCCATCTGCAGAGGTAAGTCTTCAGTGTGCACTGTGGCTGCAAAATATCTAAATAGCATATTTAATAAGGAGATGATTTAGCTGTACAATCATTTTCCAGCACTTGGCTCATAAACAGCAGGAGATCAGATACAGAGAAATAAATGTTTAACCAAAACAAACAAAACAGCACCAGTATATGTTTTACTCAAAGCATTGTTTCTCAGTTTACTGAAATCTTTCCTAATGTATCTGCTCCTGGAGTCCACATTTCTATTTCCATGCCCACAGACAAAACCTTACCAAGAGTCTCCAGTCTTCACAGCTACATTTGCATTGCTTTGATTTGCAAACTCTGCTTAAGAGCAGGTTTTTGCTCTCATTCCCCAGTTCCAATGCAAATATGATTAGCTCAAATATCAGGCAGGACCAGTTTCCAAAGACAGGGCACTGCCATGTACACACTCAGACTTTCCTCATCCCGTGCCCTGAGAGGGCCCCTCTTGTTTTTCTGTTCAGGCTGTTTGCAAGCAGATTCTTTTTAAAATTTCTCTTTTTAAATTACATATAAACACATATAAAATACAGACCCTTCCATGCTGCTCGCACTTTCCACCAGGCTCTTATCTCCATGCTTCTCAATCACTGCAGTATTTTTCCTCAGCCTGGAAGAATACACAGCCTAACCTGTGTATTGATTAGGCTACCACTGGTAGCTATTCAAAACACTGATGTAAAGATTTGGGTGTTTTTTGTTTTTTTTTTTGAGGCCAACATTTGACTCTATCAGTCATACATGTGCATCCCTTCACTGGATACCCTTTCCTTATTTAGTCAATTATAGCTACTAACTTTCATTTATAAGACATTTCAAAGTTTAATCTTTTCCATTTTATCCCTCCTGCAAACATTTCTTATTTTGTGTACAATAGCTCATTATGTTTGTCATTCATTTCCTACTTGTTAAATGTGAGCATCTTTATGCGTCCTTCCGTGCAATACTTCCCTATAAACATCCTTGAATGAATAGCATGAAACAATTGAAAATTATTACTTTCATTGCATTGTCTGCATCCTAGATTAGAAGCACCAAGGTTGTGAATCAAAATGCTATAAAGCTGGATGAATAATTCATAGCATGAAATTTATTTAATGAATTTTGCTTCATTTTCCATTTACAAAAAAATGAATTTGTTATGCAGAAGTACTCTGCAAATAATCTTTGAAAATTATTCTTGCCATGTTGCTTAAACACAAGCATATTTGAAAATTGGTCTGTTTAGATTTATAAATAGGTCACATGACAAATTTCTGTCACCTAGTTACAGGAATATAACTTAGAGGGTGCTTGTGGGTACAAACAGTGGTGATTACAGATTTAAAATTCACTGTTTGACAATAATTTCTAAAATAATAGCTGTGGTGGTGGTGAACATTTCTAACAATAAATTTAGCTTCCACAACATCATCCAAAACAAATGACTTATAAACACAAAAGCTATTTTTATTTTAAAATGCAAATGTTTTTTCTCTTTTTTTTCCCCCAAAAGACTTGACACTTTATTTTAAGCCTAGTTCTTGAAGGGAAGGAAACTTCCATGTCCGAGTTTCTTCTTCTTCTGTAATGCCCAACTGACTCATTTTTTCACTTAGCCCATAGTAACATTTCTTACCCCCAGTTTGGGGTAATTTTCTGGAGAACTTTTTCCTCTTCTGGATATATAAATGTTATCTTGCCTATCTTGGCAGTGATTACCTGATTTCACCAGTCAGGACAATATTGCTATTCAGCAAAACAGAGGTGTGTGAAAGGCAATAAGCCATGATCTAAATGACATACTATTCATGATTTATGGATAAACATTCCTTTTTAACATTCTCACATGGCTCAACTAACTTTCCTTCCAAACAGATCAGAGAGTTTGAGATATTGCATTTCCTATTCCCATGCAACAGCTGCAACTTCTGACAAAAAAAAAAAGGCTCAAATGACTCAAAACAGTTAATGAAAATTAATGATCTGGGAAAACACTAAATACATCCGTGTACTAGATCCAGCCTGTGAAGCAAGGTCACTAGGATCCCGGTCTTGACAGAGGGTCAGAACTCGCAGTCCTGCTCAGAGCTGGGTTCAGCTCCAGAGTAGGCAGCGTACACAAGCTCAGCTCAGACTTCCAGCCTTTTCTGCCTATGTCAGCACAGCAATTTTCAAACGAGGATTCATGCCCCTCATCATCTCCCTCTCTCAACATGTTGTTTGGCTTTTGAGTAGAAATAACAACCTCTAGTCTAACAGCACAAAATTTAACCACAACATGATCTTTTGGCTCAATAAGTGGTCTTACCAACCTTTTTCTATAGAGCATACACTTCTACCTGCAGCACCTATTATAATTTTGCAACAACAGTCATTCTTACTTAGATAATGAATATTATTAGGTGCCCTTTAAAGTGCATTAAAGGCTAAAAATTAAAGGGATAGGATGTAAAACAATTTCAATATATAATTTATAATTATATCTTGAGTTTTTTATGAGTGCAGTCAGTGTTGGCATCAATTTTTTTTTAGGAATTTGTTCTGCTTTACCTATTATAAAATTAAAATATGTTCTATTCTTCTATTGTAGGTTTCATAGAATTTCACAGATAAAGACCTCAGAAGCATTTGCTAAATTCTATCTATCTCCCCTCTTTTTTCCTCTCAGGTACATAATGGATTTCCTCTCTGAAGAGAAGGTGATAGATTCTAAAAGAAGATCAACATATGCAGCATCTCCTTTCCTGCAGAGCAGCTGGATGGCTGTGCCACACTCATTACATTTAATATTAGTGGACAACTGTTCTTCTCTTCCTATTTTTCAGTGGAAAGCCAGATTTTTAATTACAATATTCTTACTGAACACCCTCTTTTCTATGGAACATACTTTTTTTTTAAAGGAAAACAAATGCCTGCACTCCAAAACATTCAGGTTACAGCTGAAACAGAAAGTATTAAAGTGCCTTCCAGAGGCTGCAACTTGAACTAGGATCATCAGTGCAGACTTCATCAATGTGCCTGGTGTGTCAGCTGAAAGTAAACTACATTATAACATAGGAGGTGTATGTCCCTGCAGGAAAATGGGATTATAGGATATATATTCTCATGTAAACCATGATGACAGTTAAACAACGAAGTATTTGATTTTAAATGGAAATATTTCAGATATTGTTTATTTAGATTTTTCCAAATGAACAAATGATTGCCTTTCCCACTTTTATAGAGAACATCTATAATTTAGAAGGGTTTTCTTCTGGGAAGGGTTTTATTTTTCTCTCTCTTTTTTTCTTTTTCTTTTTTTTTTTTTTTTATTTAAATAATTTGACAATTGAGCAATTACCTTGTAGATGTCCAGGAAGCCACACTGATGGTCGAAGCGCGTGTAGAGTTCATTGAGCATGCTGATGACCTGCATGGGGGTGCACTGAGCGCAGATGGCAGTGAAGCCCACGATGTCCGAGAAGAGCATCGTGACATCATCAAACTTCCTTGCCTGGACTTGCTGCCCCTGCCACAGTTGCTGGGCCACTTCCTCTGGGAAAATGGAAATCAGGAGATCGACTGTCTTCTTCTTCTCCTCTTCCAGGGCTTGGTGTGTGCATTCTAGTGTGGCTTTCAGCTTGTCCATGCGTTTTTTCAAGCCATCTTGGGCCTTTGCTTGCTCCCCAACCAATATGACATCACGGGTAGCGTCATGGATGGGAATGTCTGAAAGGTGAAGGCCTCGGCCCATCAGTTCATCCAGCTTGTCCACGCAGGGAGAACCCAGAAACAAAATTGAATTTGACTCGGGCACATGAATCATTTGTCCTTTAACTTCCATCACCTGCAGAATAAAAATAGAGTTTAGAAAAGTAAAGACAATGCAAATATAGAGGAGTCCCCACCTAACTCTCAGTTTAGTACACTGCTACCTTCCACTACCTTGTTCATCTTAACAAAGAACATCAACCATGACTTGTTCAAACTATGAGACACACCCTCAATCAGATGTTTGATTTCTTTCAGCCCAATTAAATAACAAAACCACAGTAACACATACTTCTCAGAATAAGGGAAAGCAGTGTTTCTAAATTTTGCTCATAGAATGTGCCTGTCCTGAAAAGCAAATTCCAAAGTAGCTCCTTCTCATTAATTAAATGTCAATTATTAAAAAAAAGAAAAGGAAAACAAAGAGAAATGATAACAAAAAGCTCAAAACAGGTTAGCAAAATGGTGCTGTAATTTCTGTTGTTTTTTTTTCAGTGAAATAGCTATTGAGCCATGGGCAGTCACATTACAGAGGAGTCAAAAGAAGAAAAGACACAAGCAAGAACTCTATAAAATAATGAAAGACACAGCAAAATACATCAATTCTCCTATTTGTCTTCTCATACATGCAGCCTAATTGAAGGAGTACATTATCTGCTAGAGTCTGCACATTACTTGATATTGATTCATAGGATTTCTCTTTGTGGAATAAAAGAAAGAACTATAGGAAAGGAATATTAGAAATAATCAGATGGTTCTTCACACTGTTATACAGAATCCTTAAAATATCTTCATCTCAGTTCTCAGATCAGATTTCACTGTCGAACAACTCGATGTCATGGTGCTTGTGAGAATGAGACCCTGGCTTGTTATCTCTTGCACAAATCCACCCCTAAAGTCACCAGACTGAAATGGACATTGAAACTCAACTGTAATTGTGCATTTATGGTTTGGGGCTACCCTCTGATTTTCATTAACTTATTTGTGAGTCATGAGTATATTAAAATATATTAAAATAAAGTGTATTAAAATAAAGAAGTAATGGGCCAATTTTTGCTTGAATTTTTTTTTGGTAAAGGAAAGTAAAAAAAATACAACAAAAAACTTAGATGAGCATACATGTTTTGCTTAAGCAGAAAAAAATAGGGTAAATAAGGCAGGTAAATTGTACCATTGTGTAAATATCTAAAATACTACAGTCCATATACAAAGGAGTTCATAGTCAAAACAGACACAATGAAGAAAAACACACAAACTGTGCATCCAAGCAGATTTTCCATACTTATTAGGTATCATAATGCCTGAATTCCCCATTTTGCAATTACGTGCAATCTACTGAAATAATGATCTCCTCCAATCATCCTTTCTTTCGTGAGGCGCGCATTCCCTCACTTTCACATGAGTCACTGCTTCATTTAATCCTCCTCCCATCCACAATCTGCCCCAAAGCAATATAGGAAAAACCTCCAGCAAAGAATCCAGTGGTGTCTGCAAAAAAAATGATGTGACAGAAGCATCCAAGTGCCTGAGATTTCCTGTCAGGTTAACATTGTACTTTACCTGCTTTGAGGAGATGCTATGAAGCTACTGTTTCTGCTTGAGATTTATTACATTGTGTAACTGGCCAGTGTTTCAGATCCTAGTCTAACTGTGGGGTCTGAGCCCATCCTTTCCCCAAGCCTTTCTGCCTCCACTGCAGCATTCCCTGCCCAACTAGCAAATCTACAGATGTTACTTCTGACAGGAACAAGGGAACTCAGCAAATGAAACATCTTCAGCTTTCAAAATGGTCGTTTTCTTAATTCTCATTCCTACACACCCTTTAATGTTTACATTTCTAAGGCTTTGCTTCACCAGCTTCATTTGGGAAAAACCCTCTCTGCAAGAAGGTTGATCAGACAGGGAAAATTAACGCTCCAAAGCTTTTGTAAATTTTTTTTTTTTTTGGTATGAAAATAGATACCTTTCTTATGCATGTAGCCTCAGCCTTTCAAAGGGCACATATGGAATTGCCAAATGTGAGATTCCTAATGCCTAGGAATGGCATTCCTAAATTCCTATTTTTTTTCCCCTCCATTTGAAGAATAGTGTGCCTAAAACATCATTGATATACAAAACAAATGCATCTCACATCATCACTTTACTCTTTTCACTTCACTCTTTCATCTCCAGATGAAAATAATATGTCACTTGGGGAGAAAAGAGCATGACCTTGGGCCTTGGCTAAACCAGTTTGGCTGAGGGAGTTTCTTACCAGCAAGTCAAGGCACTTGGCCAGGCACTGTGCTTCTCTTACTAACCTACCATGAGACTAGAAGAAAATTAATACATCCCTCTGTGCTTCTGCTACCCTTTTATCAAATAAGGCTTTCATTTCTTTGATGTGATTCCTATCCGGTTTAGTGAATAATGTTCCAGACAAGCACTCTGGAGGTCTGTGCTCCGCTTCTGGGTAACCTGAGGCAAATCATCAGCTGTGGGTGCTTATTTGGCTTTTCAACACAGTAGGAATAATAGCACTAAAACACACTCTGAGATTTATAGGTGAGAAGCAATAGAAGTCACAGGTGATCCTGTAAAATGCTTAGCTAATAATAACCTGCTCTTCTGCCCAAGCAATCTGAGCCCATGCTTCACCAAGGCTGAGGGCTTCAGCATGTTTTCATCGTGTTGAACATGTTTAGAAGTTTTTCTATGATGTTCTTCCTACATAACTACTCAAATTTCAAAGGTGTCAAAACTTCAGTGCAACTTTTGACTATATCATCTGATTTTTTTTACAGAAGTTTTTGATATTTCCTATCTTTTTTTTTCATATTATGTTAGTGATTCAGATGGTATCTTCCTTGATGATTGAGAGTTTTGGGAACTGAGCTGGTAGTCTTCATGTGGCCAAATCAGGAAACTGGACATAGATAGAACGCTGCCTGGGGAAATGTAATCATCTCTTGTAAAAACCTAAATATTGAATCACTCTCCCCACTCTTTGCAAAGTCCTTTTCTTCCAAAGAAATCATTAGCAATGATCATTTTAACATATGTGCAAACTGTCTCCCAAGGTCTACCTAGTTTCCCAGTCTCTTGACTACAGAATTTCTGATGTGGTTCCAGCCTATTCCAGAGAGTTCTGAAATGCAACTAGGAACAACTAGCTCTTTCCTTTGGACCCTTTTGACTCTTAGATACTTTTCTGTACCTTGAAATATAACTGAATGAAATGAGACACAAGATTTTCATGAAGTAAGTTTGCCACAGCATGGCTCGCTTCTACGTGGTTCCCCGGAGTTAGTCTTCTTTTTACCCACAGGCAGCCAGGACTACATCAATTGTCTTTATATATATATATCTATATATATATATATATAGATATATGTATAAGCAGGGAAAGATTGAAACATTTTTATCATCAGTTGTATTTCATTACTGCTCTATTTCATTGGTTTCCTATCTGTTTAATTTTCTTCCCCCAGAATAAAATGAGAATAATTCTACTGTTTTCAGAGGACAGTCTCCTGATCAATCTAATATAATAGAACAGAGAACATTTTGAAATGAGCAATTACATGTTAGTGTTTGTGGGATTATGTTCCTGTGAAATGGTTACACAGCCTAAGTAACTCCAAAAAGAAAAATAAAAAAGCCTGTCACTGAGTTTTACTTTCACTGCAGGCCTTCTGAAAAGAATGGGGAGCAAACAGAAGACGCTTTCATTCTTTCAGTCTCTCTCCCATAGACCTACTCAGGAACTACGGACAGACTCTAAAGCTGCTGTTTTAGAGCATGAGAGAGCACCCTACTGTGCTATACATCAAATGCTACTTCATTAGGTTCATATTCTCCAAGCTCACCATGCCCTGGATTCATGCCATCCTAGGATTAAATACGGATCAAAAGCTTATGAATCAAATGTCACCTCCACAGCCTAGTCTTCAAGGAAAAGCACAGCGAAAAGCATCATGCGCTGCACTGACAGAAGACAATACTCTTCTTAATAAAGGCAGGCATTTTGGAATACTGACTGAGTGAAGGTACATACATCTTCTGGAAAATACTAATGGGAAGAAGAGACCATATTTTTAAGAAAGATTTGAGATTTTTAAAAATGAATTTGCTATAACATTAGGCCAGGCTTGTGTATTATCCATCTTCTGCAGTGTCCTTATATATAGTGGTGCTTCCACTTTGACCACTATATAATCCCTACTGTATTGTGATTAGAGTCTTTTTATTTCTATTGGGAGTGGAGTAGGTCGCAGTGAGCAATGACACATGCGTGTTTGACTTCATAGAGTGAAATAATTTAAATAGAGCTTTTTATCTTTTAACAAGTGTATTATTAATGAGAGGACTAAGGGGTGGTTGGGGAAAAGTGACCTATGAAAAATCAATCTGCACAGCATCACACATTTCAAGATACAAAAAAAAATAGCATCAGTATAGAGAACAGAAAGAATCACTGCATCTGAGGTTGGGAACACAGGATGACTTTTAGAAACATGAGTCAGCTGCAGCCTGTTATTTAAAACATCTGGATCCAACTTCCCTGAGTGCCCTATATGATATATGGCATATCTCAGGGCCATTTACAGCAAGATATTCCAAAGTATTCAGGCAGTTAATTTAAGGCAGCTTAAAGGGATTTTGTAAGCACTGGCCAATGTAACTGATCACTTGCAGAAGAAATGTTATGACTCTGCTTGCTGTGTTTCTAAGTGACATATCTAAGGGGAAGGCGATAAGTATGATGGAAGACACTAGAATTCAAGAATCTCTTGACAAATTGGAAAAATAGGCTGAAAACAGGATGCAAATGAGACAGAATGAAGGAATATTCAGGACAGGAATATTAAAATGCACAAATACAGGGTGACTGGCAGTTCCATAGAAGATGACTCTGAGGCTACAAAGTAGAGTAGATACATCTAAGTCAACAAGGCATGTTGCTCTTTTAAAAAAAAACATTATATGAGAGTATATAAACAAGACTATAGGTTGCAAAACACAGGAAGCAATCCTTCTGCTCCGACCACCAGTGCTCAGGCTCCAGATGCATGAATTTGTTCATGTTTAGTTTAACAGTTAAAGAAATATGTGAAGCAGTGATGGAGTATCTAGTGAAGAGACGTGGAAGTGATGAAAGGTGTAGGATATATGACTTATTCTCCCAAATTAGAAGCAATTGGAGCTCAACTCAAAGAAGAGAAGTGTCAGGATGTTATGAGACTGCAAACAGAGCTGATACAAAGAAGCAAAACTACACACTTAGGACAAGAAATAAAAGGTTAAAACTGGAAAATAAAAATAGTTTCATTGGTATATTCCTTTCTAATGATAGGAAAAGTGAAAACAGAAACAGATTGTTTGGTTAGGACCTTATTTCTCCATTACAGGTTTGTGAATGCAGGTTAAACAAGAATCTGCTAAAGCTTATGGCTAATGCTGGGAAGCAGAGGGTTGAACAAGATGACTTAGCAGATATCTATGTAGAGATGCAGAAGAGAAAAGTAAATGGCTATCATTTTGTCTTCATACCAAAACTATACAGCTCAAACAGTTCCAGGATAATTAAAGCAGTGCAATAACATTGATAGTGTAGATAGAATCCCTCCTACTTCACTTAGCCTGCAACTAATTAGAAGTCTGCAGTGAAGTACGCACAGATTAAAACAGGCATTTCTAGCATAAAATTCATAAGGTGTACCTGCCATGTCTACCTCAGAGTGGTAGCATATCCTAGAAATACCTAATTTTCTTCACTAATAAAGAGGTTCAGATATAATTGACCACAATGATCAGAGGAATTCTATTCCCTGCCAATATAAATATGCTTCACAGTAGTAAAGATATTTTTGCATATTTCAATATACCTAAAGGCCATTACATAAATGCATCAAGCAAGACATAAGCATAAATCCACTACTGGACTTCTATTTTAAACACCCGCAAATTCAATGCAGTTATTTGAACAAAAGTTTCCTATGCCCCTAAGTTAATTCAGCTCTGAGGTTGGTTGACCGCTAACACAGTCAGAACATGATTTTGAATTTAAAGAGAGAACTAGAAACATCCATCACAACCTTCTGATACTAAAACTCTGCTTGTAGAGTGGAATAAACTAGAAGTCAGAGCCAGCAGAACTAGCTATCAATAAAGATTCCTGGGAATAAGAAAAATTCAGATTCAAATAAAGCCCTGATTTACCATCTAGTATCTGTCAATTGGACATCAAAACATCTAAATTCAATAGAAGAAGAATAAAAAAGCACCAGCTTCCATTACATCTATCTTCTGCTGAAAAAAAACAAACAAACAAAAACACATATAGTCTTCATAGACATGAAAAAAACAATATTTAATCAGAGCATAATACTGTTGAATAAATTAGGTACATTTGCTCAACACGACTTCGGATGTGTTCAGGTTCTTGTGGAAGTAGAATGCTTAGCATTTGCTTACAAACTTGGATTTCCAGCTCGATGCATTGTCAAAAGCCATTATTCCACACAGCAGTAAAGTGACTGTTACAAATTTCTGGTTATTTATAGAAATCCCTGGGGTTTTACATAATATGCAACAGCCTCCAAACAAAGAGAGCAAATTTAACATTTTCTGTGTGTCACAGATACTCCAAGAACATTCAGTGCAGCATGCATACTGAAGGGGGCAAACCTGCAGGAAGTTCCAACCACTGGCAGGATAAGAGAATCATTACAATAAGTCAGTTTTAAACTGGGACCTCAAAAGCGATATCACAGAGTTACAGAATAGTTAAGATTGGAAGAGACCTCTAGAGATCAACCATTCCAATCTTCCTGCTCCTGCAGGGACGCCCAGAGCACGGGGCACAAGGTGGCAGCCAGGCAGGTTTTGAAGACCTCCAGAGAAGGACACTCAACAACCTCCCTGGGCAGCCTGTTACAGGGCTCTGTCACTGTCACAGGAAAGTTCTTCCTCACATGGAGATGGAACTTCCTGTGTTGCAAGTTATACACATTACCCCTTGTCCTGTCACTGGCCACCACTGAAAAAAGCTGAGGAGAGGAGCAGGATCACCTCCTTTGACCTGCTGGCAACACTCCTCCTGATGCACACCAGGATCCCATAGGCCTTCTTGGCCACGAGGGCACTGCTGACTCATTGTTAACTTGTCAACCAGGACTCCCAGGTTCCTCTCTTCAGAGCTGCTCTCCAGCAGGTCAGCCCCTAATCTGTACTGATGTCGGGGTTATTCCTTCCCAGGTGCAGCACCCTACACTTGTCCTTGTTGAACCTCATGAGGTTCCTCTCTGCCCAACTCTCCAGCCTGTCCAGGTCCCTCTGGATGGCAGCACAGCCCTCCAGAGTGTTGGCCACTTCACCCAGTTTGGTATCGCCTGCAAACTTACTCAGGGTGCACTCTGTGCCCTCGTACAGGTCGTTGATGAACAGGTTGAACACTACCAGGCCCAGTACTGACCCCCTGGAGACACCACTGGCCACAGGCCTCCAACTAGACTCGGCCCCATTTATGACCACCCTCTGAGCTCTGCCATCCAGCTAGGTTCTCGATCCACCTCACTGTGCACTCATCTAGACCATACTCCCAGAGCTTTCCTATAAGGATATTATGGGAAACCGTGTCGAAAGCCTTGCTGAAGTCAAGGTAGACAACATCTACGTCTCTCTCCTCGTCCAACCGGCCAATCATGCCATCACAGAAGGTTATTAGGTTCGTCAGACATGACTTCCGCTTGGTGAATCCATGCTGACTACTCCTGATCACCTCGTTCTCCTCTACATGCCTAGAGAGGCTCTCTAACATGAGCTGTTCCATCACCTTACCAGGGACAGAGGTGAGGCTGACCAGCCTGTAGTTGCCCAGCTCATCCATCTTGCCCTTTTTGAAGACTGCAGTGATGTTGATTTATTCCAGTCCTCCAGCACCTCACCCGTTCTCCAGGACATCTCAAAGATTATGGAGAGCAGCTGAGCAATAACCCCTGCCAGTTCATTCCTTCAGCACTCTTGGATGCATCCCATTGGGGCCCATAGATTTATGGGTGGCCAGTTTACCTAAGTGAACCCTAACCGAATCCTCCTCGACCACTGGAAGGTCTTCCTCTCACTCATTTATCTCTCTTTTACCTGGGCTCTGTAGTTCTTGGGGACTAGTCTTAGCAGTAAAGACAGAAGCAAAGAAGGCATTTAGTAACTCTGCCTTCTTGGCATCCTCCATTACCAAAGCCGCCTCTCCATTCAGCAGTGCACTAACATTTTTATACATATTTATAGAAGCACTTCCTGTTGTCCCTGACATCCCTCACTAATTCCAGAGAGGCCTTAGCCTTCCTCATTGCGTATCTGCGTTCTCTGACAATGTGCCTAAATTCTTCCCGTGTGGTCTGGTCCTTCTTCCACATGCTGTATGCTTTTTTTTTTTAAACTTTACCTAGCAGCTCCATACAGGTCTCCTGCCCTGCTTACTCAACTTCTTTCTTGTGGCAATGCACTGACTCCGAGCTTGGAGAAAGTAATGCTTGAATATTAGCCAACTCTCCTGGATCCCACTCTCCTTCTAGGACCCAAGCCCAGAGGGTCTCAGGTCCTCCTTGAAGAGGTCAAAGTCCATGGCTGCAATCCTATTTCTTGTCCAGCTTCCTCCACGCAGGAACTAGAATTCCAACATCTCGTGATCACTGCAGCCCAGACTGCTCCCAAATCTCACATTTCCAATTACATCATCTCTGTTAGTATCACTGGTATACCAAGTCTTGGTATCTAAACAATAACAGTGGGATGGATTAAAAGTCAAGATATTAGGGTTGGATGTAAGCCAATCCACATGAAACAAAGGCAGGTGTGCAAGGCAGAGGAAAACATGTCATCTGTAGGTCAGGGAAAAGAAGGAAAAGATGTCTCTGCTCCTTGCATATCAGCCTATAAAATCAACTAGACAATATAAAAAGTGCACTACTACCTCTGAAAGTGCTCATGAAAATTTACAATTTCTCTTTTCTTGCTTCAAGAGACAGAAACTATTTTTTATGGTGGTGTTATTCCAGATTGGTCCTTTCGTTGAGTCCAAGATAAATCTAGCCTGAGGCATAAAAATTATGGAAAAAAAAAAAAAAAGATTCCTTCAAGGGAAATCTCTCCCTTCACATAATAGCAAAGAGCCATATTTCAACTCTCTGTGTGTCTGCTCCAGCCTGTTCTCTGCACTAGCTCTTCAAGGGATGAGCAGTGTGGCCAAGCAGAATATGACAGACAGCAAAACAACAGGAGTAAAAAAATTACCAATGTTTCCCAGATCAATTCAAGATGTCTCCAAGATAACATGCTTAGATTAGATTTTTTTTAAAAATAAATATCTTCATATACTCAAAAAGGATCTGTCTGGGCCCCATGAGGAGCTACCAGGTCTGCCTGTCCTTACCCAGCCCCATCCTCATCTTTACCTCCCCATCCTTACCTCATTCCCATCCCTATCTCAGCCCAGCTCAGGGCATCAAGGATCCAGAAAATACTTTATTTTTCCTAAAACAGATATTTTTCCTTTCCCTGGAAAATGTATTGACTGCATTATGTTTGACCTATTATGTATGTGTGACCTATTAACGTCACATACTTTGACTAGGATGTTAGATTTTTAGATTTTTTGTTATCAGTCATGCATCTCTCTGCCCTTTCATAGAAAGCCTGGATATTTTATGAAGCAACATAGCCTGGAATTTTATTCCAGCAACAGAGAATCATTGCAAGTTTGCCGCATCAGGGTAAAAAAACACCCTCTGTTTCTACTTGTCAGGAATGAAGCATGGAAAATAATTCTGTGGGAAATGTCCATTTGCTTAGCCTACAAAATCTTTCTCTCTGCATGTTCTTATTAGATTGACTTTTTTAGAATCAAATTGAACTGTCCAACATTTCTCATAGATTGAGATAGTAGGAAACTCTAGGAGTTCTGCTCCTAAAGTTAAAGATTTTAGGACACTATGGAGCTTCTCAGTAAGATTTACACTCCAGACATAAAATCTAAAATGGAGAAAAGGATTAAATGCTCTGAGGGGCTGTAGATTCAGAGGAGATTCCAGTTTATGGGATATTTCACAGATTTTTTTCATTTAACTCTGAGTGAGTTAAAGGCCTTTTTAAAAATCCTGAAAACCAGAAGCCCTGCTTCTTCATGGGAACTGTGAAAATTGGGATAGCAATAAAAAAATTCCAAGCAGCAGATTCTCAGCCAACACATTTTTATTAATTTTGCATCTCATATCAAAGAAAAATGCTTTCTTTTGTACTCACAGCCTTGTCACAGTTTGATTATAACATAGCCAAATCAATCAACTGTTAGGGAAACTTCTTATATTTAGCATTCTCTCAGTGTTTGTATGTGACAAATGGAAAAGAATTACATTAAAGTTCAATAAACGTATGTAAAACAGGACTTGTTGTCTTCAGTCCTTTTTGGGAAAAGGAAATAGACTATTCAGCTGCATTCTCTTTCCTTTTTTTAAAAAAAAAATGGAGAATGAGAAAACAAAAATGAAACAGATGTCATTAAAGCTTTCTGAAAAGTTGCTTCTTCAGTTCCAGCTAATCTCCACTACCCTGATAAGGCACAGAAGTGAGGATGACACAAGCACTCATTCAGCTTGCCATCTTCAACTAGGGAAAATTCAAACTTGCTACCATTAAATCATCAGGAATAATTATTCTAGACTAGTAGAAAAGTTTCCTAACATGACTCTTTTTTTGTCTTTTCATGTGTCTGCCTGTATTTTAAGCACGTTCATGTTCATAGAAATTTATGCATTATCATTTATAATCGTCGTTCTCTCGTACAACAGTCTATTCTGTCCATGACTCTGATACTGCATGAGTCAAAGCAAAATCTGGTAGCAGACTTATGGATCTCAAAGCAACCCATTTTTATTTGGGGCACAGAAAGGGGGAGAGTGAAAGAATCTGGGAATAAATTAAACTCTGGAGTTCTGCAGAGAACAAGAAAAGTCCACAGCTCCTGCCTCAGAGGCAGAACAGAGAGTCTTTTGACAAGTGAAAGTACCCAGAACCCATGCACTAGTAGGGACATGTGGAGATAAACTCAACTCATCTATTGGTGGGCATTCCTTTGGCTGCCACTGCCTTTATTGATAACCACGCACTTCCTTATCATGGTGGTATTTCACACAGACAGCTCTTAACATGCTGAATTACAAGCAGAAAATTCCACTTCTGAATAAAAAATAATGTACTATCATTAAGTACCTTTGTCTGCTTGACTGCTTCCTTAAACTCTTTTCTCTCCTTCGTTTTTTAGAAATACTGTTCTCATCCCCATCTTACAAGCAGTGCAATGACCAGCACTTACAGCAAGATAATGTTCAGCACACCCCACCATATCAAATTTTACAAAGGTAAAGATATCTGCAGAGAAATTTCTGTTATGATAAATGTCTAACATAAATTAATGAGAATAATTCAGCTGCCTTTCCAAAATAGGGCATTGCTGTTGTTTAAAACAAATATGTTCTTCTCTTTTTATCATTTGTTTACATTGTGCAAATCCAGCATCAAAGACCTTTCAACTTCTCTCTTGAAATCTTTATGAAAGATCACTATCTGATTAAAGAATTATATGTGTTCATATGATCAAAGGTCTAACCACCTCATTCTTCTAAAGAGTTTCTTAATTGACATTTCTTGGTTATTAGTTTGTTACAGACAGAATTTTTTATTGATTTCTATTAAAGTCAACCTATTAGGATTTTGGAAGAATGCAGCATCTAACATTGAAACCAGTGGAAGGGCTTCCATCCTCCACAGTTTGGATACCCTTTGGATTAGTTCCTACAGTTTTCACTACAATATTTGTGCAGGTGCACAAATAAAATCAACACCTAATCCTTCCGCTATTAGTATTCATCTCCTAGCAAAATCTTGTTTGAACACAAACTGTCCCAGCTGTCTAAACTGAACTGCTAGTACATAGTATTCTTCATTACTCTAAATATTTTCTTTCCCAGACCCAGGTAAGTTTGTTTCTTGGTGGAATTTGTTTTTAAACAAAATGCAATGAAACAGTTAACTGAGAATATAAATTTATTCATGAGAATAGCAGAAGAGCAGCTCTCCCCTTTGATCTATGCAGAAGAGATATATATAGCATCCATTAGGAGATGTGACATTTCATCACCAACCTAGGTATCTTAAAATTCCTGTGATGAAAAGATCTTTTTGCCTTTGCACTAACAACTGGCTTGCAGACATTATTATCCTTTAGGACTTACATGCACCAACTGCTTTCCCATTCTATTTCATTTTAAGTATACACATGAGTTCCAAACTCCTGCCAACACCACACAAAGCAAACTGATTAAATGTAGAGCTCAGTTGGTATTTTTACTTTGTTTTTCTTTTTATTGCACCATATATCAAGCATTTTTGCAGCTTGATAAAAGACTCTATCATTAGAATCTGATACAGAGCTTCATCAATCCCAATCTCTTGGTGCAGCATACATTTTCAGAACACCAGGACAAGAAATTTCTGTTTTTCCCAGACCAATCACTTCCAAGTTAGATATAATTAGAGAGAGCTGTTCCACCTCTCAGTGAAGCCATTGTAAACATACCCAGCTGACTTTAATGACAATTGCATCATACCTTTAAAATTAACTTTTTATATTTTACTTACAAAGACTGAATTCCTCTCAGTATGTTTGATATGATACATTGCAGCATTAATAGGCCTCTCATCCACCACTTTCTATTCATTATTATATTCAAACAGTAAAACAGATCTTTATGTATCTCGTACAGGCTATGTTAAAGTTCGTAATTTGGGAGGAATGCATTGGACTAAATCAACAGGCTTAGGCTGAAGCTGTCCTTTTTGAATGAGTACCAGAGTGTATTTATTTCACAAGCCATCCAAAAATGAAAACAAAAATATTATAATCCTTTTAATATAGCTATTAACAGAATATAGACAGAGTTTGAGAGGAAACGGACAGGACATAGGGAATATTCACATTTCCATGCGTGTTAAAATAATTTCTTAGTTTCCAGTTTTATTTGATACAATTAATTGCTTTTTCTTGAAATTTTAACAAAGGAGAATAGGTGAATTAGGTAAAAGGTAGTATTTTAAAACCAAAACGCAGTTTTGGTTGCATTGATTATTCTATTCCAAAACCAAGAGATCAGTGAGCACAAGCTTCAATTAAGAACCTAAGGAAAGCATGAGCACGAATGCAAATGGGAGGCTCAGTTGCTACAGAAAAGGGGGAAGAGTAGAAGCGGTCAGTCTAGAAAGCTGCCTTATGAAGCTCCCCACTCAATTTCCAGATTTTTGTCCTCAAATACCTCAGGCAAGGTTTGCAAAACTGCTTGATACTTGCTCTGGGCTGACAGGCACAGCCCCGGAGGCCAGTAGTGCGGTGCCTTAGCTGAAGAGTCCTGCTGAGAAGTAGAAAATATTTGCTCAAACACAGCATGGCATTAGCACAGCAACCTGGCTTTGGATTAGGGTTAGTTTTCATCTGTCAGGCTGAAAGACCAAGCAAAGGTCATGCAAAGTCTGACACACACAGACTGTCAGCACCAACTTCATCCAGTTTATGGAAATGTTGATTTGCAGCTGTGAAGGCCCTAGAGAACAGAGTACTTAATGAGCATCCCAATGTGCAGCGCTGTTATTCCTATGTTTCTTTGCATTAAGGCCTTTAAGCCTAAAATTCTGGTTTCAAAAGTCAGTTTTGAGAATGGGATGCAGATGCCTTTCAAAATTTCAGCTTTTGTGTTTCTGTTCCCTTTAAAAAGTCAAAAGCACTTTCCTCCTCATTGATGACTGCAGTGCCCTCAGCCAGCAAGGCTAGTTCCCACCACCACAATGTTATTTATGCAGCAATGATAGATGGTGGGTGTGGGATCTGGAAAGGTAGCCAGCAGTTACACAGCAAGGATTAGCCAAGAAGGGTCTATGACAAATGTTTATTCTATCCTCTGTTCCTTGCATTGCTCATTTGTGTTTTATGGTATTCAATGGTATTCAAACTAATACAAACACAAGTGATTTTTTTTTTTTAGTTTTCAAATATAACTTGCAATAATTGGCTAGATATGATAATTTCCAAAGTGTTTTATTTTAACTAATGTGCTGCTTAACGTAATTTCAAGACAATGAAACAAAGAGCATAAAGAAGCACTAAAAATCAGGATCTTTAGAGAAATATTAGGAATACTTACATCATTTTAGAAACTGCTAAATGTTATCACATTATCAAGGTTATGATGCTATTAAATAAAAATATAACCCTCAAAATAGCACTGAGATTGATGCACTGGGAATACAGAACGTATGATTTAAGTTCTCAAGAGCAGGATCATATGATTTATCTATAGAGTCAAAATAAGTAGATATAATTCTAATTCTCCCAAATAATCTATTCCTGCATGGTATTTCATCAGAAGGATAATTACTGAAAAACAAAGGAAGGTAAAATTTTGCTATTCTTAACCGCACTGCAACGTTTTCTTTTGATTTAAATCAACGGGATTATTCACAGATCATCTGATTTATTCAAAAGGAGAAACTATTCTTGTATTAATGTATCTTTTAAATTAGATAGCTTGCATTCACAGAGATGATTATCCAGCTTCAGATAAGATCAAGTCACATGCAAAAGCAGACCAGCAACTATCTCTGTGTCAAAACGTTAAAACACAAATATTCTCACAAGACAAGAATTTGGGGATTTACATGTCTTGTTTAAAAAACTTTACAGCTGCTTTAAAAATGCATGATTCTCTGGGGAGATTTTCCATCAGAAAAAAATGCATCTGAATGATGCTCCTAAACAGTAATAGTGAAAAGGCTTAATTTGAATTCTGATAAAGTTAATGAGGAGGCTGTTGCTGACAAGAGCACACTTTGGGACACAGGGTTGTAAGTGAAGGAAAATTCCTCCTTTCTCAAATAATCAACATACATCCAACTTTTCTTGAAGGATGCAGAAGATTCTAGGTATTATCTACTAATACATACTACTTATATTTTCTATCATTGTATTATAAAAAAGAGAAATAGTTTGGTGTAAACAACTCTGATACAACATTTGCGGTTTGTCACTCACAGCTAAGCAGTATAACTAGCCATTTCCCCCAATTTCTTCCTACACATGTTTGTGAAAGGAAATAACACCTTTTGCCCAACAGGCAGGAAAATGAGGCATTGTTTACCAAAACTCATTTTGATGCATTAGTGAACTGTGAAAAGAAGGAAGAATAAACTCTATTTTTCTTTTCTTTGTGCTTTTGGTTGAGGGCCTACTGGCAATCTGAAACACCATTATATTTCAAACACATTAGCACAATTGAAGTATGCTAAATGACCTCAAATTGTCATAGTACTTCAATTGTATTTAGGTACTCAGAATAAAAATTTAAGCCTACTGAAATAAATGGCCAGTCAAATCTGTTTTTATGTGTGTAAATCACTCAAGTCTGTAAAAGCATCTTGACTTCACAGATATAGAAATGATAACAACATAGCTAGCTCATATTGCTAAATATTTATCTCTTATTTCAGGTTTACCTAGAGCTAACAAAATAATGATTTTGTTTTACAAGTTAAAATTTGAAATCTTGTAAAAAACCACTTTGCAGGTGAAATGATAAATTCTACAGATGTAAGATCATTCTTGGTGTTTTAGTCTGTATTGGACTAAATCTTCCAGAAATAACCCTTGCGTTTAAGTTCATTAATATAACAATCTGCAAGTGAATTCTTCTGTAGTGAGAATTGAAATTTGGCAACATATCTAAAAAATCTATTTTAGACTTCACTTTTTCCCATATTTGGTTATAGTTTCAAAAACAAAGCTATCATGATTACGCATTTCCAACATTGCTGACTTTAATAAGCTCTTCAGTCACCCTCAAACATAGCTCCTCCTTGAGATAAGACTGACAGATATATTCTTAATATGTACAACAAATAGTAGTAGCAGCTCATCAAAAATTTCCCAGCAGCTTACTTCTCATGTCAGTAAATGAAAAAGATAGATATATATTTTATGGATATACATTAAACCAGAAGATAAGGCAAAACATTTATCCATTACACTCAGAGATTCAAAGTTCTTCTGTTCCTTCATTAGTATAAATGAAGTGATAAAGGGCTTCATCTTTAATTAAATAAACACCAAAAGAAAAATATTACAGTATATATTGAAGTGTTCTTCTAAAAATTTAAAATACCAATATTTTAATTTTAATTTTTGAAACAGAAAAAAATTATGAAATGACATAATTCTCAATAGTTAATGAATTTGATTTTTTGATAATTTTGCATAATGCCTACTCATTAAAAGATTGCACCATCTATATGGAATACTCACTATTTATATAGGGCACCATACTCTGAGATATCATTATCAGAAACAAGTTCCTCTTCAACAAGTGAAAAAAAAGGGTGGAAATCTTACTACATAAAAGTATATCTCTTGCTAAATTCAGCTAATAAAATGTTGCTTTAGATATATCAATGCTATCTGATTGATATGGGGTTTGGGTTGTAAGTATTTTAAGTATGTCTTGCATTGTGATATTTAGATTAACAAACCCAGAAATCTCTCTTTTATTAACGCAATATAAGACTTCTACAATCACCCCAGATGAACTCTGGGCATACCTTTCCCCTGGCTATTCTTCAGTAAACCTAACAGATGATTCTAACAAAAACTGATTCAGATACATGATACAACACAGATGATTTTATTTTCCTCTCCATCCTTATCCCTATATACCTACATAGTTAATACCCCATTACGTTTTCCTTAATCAGAGCAACAAAGTTCATATGTCATGCATTCTCATGTTGATGTTGTTGTGCTCTTATTCTCATTAAAAAGGCAATTCCAGGAGGCTGCATTAGCTTTGCACATTTCTGACAAGCCAGCCCAAATTTCTAACATACAGGTAATGTACAAAGTGCTTTTGTGTTGGTACCATGCTAACAGTACAATTACAGTATTAAATTTCATGCATTAGATAAGTCTGTAGTTTATTTACTCTCACGTGCTGTATCTGTCATTGATCAGCACTCAGATCTCCAACTGGGATGTATGGTCTGCTTACGGAAAAGTACAGTAGAACCAAGAATCTCTCCTGGAACAGCCTGGGGCGGTTAAAGTTATTAGGCAGGGTGTACAGCTTCAGATTGTGCATGTTGCTTCTGTTGCCTTGGTGGACATGGTAAGTTTTCTCATCAGCAAATGGCCATGAGGAGCAAGCTACAGAGTTTGGTGAATTAGCTCCCAACTGATAAAGAAGATTCCTAGAGGGCAGCTTCAATTCTGCAATGACTGTGCTCTTGTTGGTACTCTTTAACTGTGGGAGTAAAGCACTTTTACTGACCCACAGCATTTAAGGGCTTCCTAATACCTTCGGAGAATCCATACTAATTTCATTGGTTGCTAGTATTCTCCATGTAATCCAAGGTCAATTTCCAAATATGCTCTCTCTCACTCTATGATAATCATCAACATTTACTCAACATATCAGCTGGGTGGTGAGAAATCTCATGAAGTTAAACAAGGGAAAAGTGCAAGATTCTGCACCTGGGGAGGAGTAAACCGAGACACTAGTACAGGCTGGGGACTGATCTTCTGCAGAGCAGCTCTGCAGATGTGGACCCGGGCATCATGGTAGATGACAAGTTGACCACAAGACAGCAGTGCCCTTGTGGCCAAGAAGGACTTTGGGATCCTGGGATGCATTAAGAAGGGCATCTCCAGCAGGTTGAGGGAGGTGATCGTCCCCCTCTACACAGCCCTGGTAAGGCCACATCTGGAGACCATGTCCAGTTCTGGGCTCCCCAGGACAAGAGGGATGTGGAGCTGCTGGAGAGAGTCCAGCGCAGGGCTACGAGGATGATCAGGGGCCTGGAACATCTGCCCTATGAAGAAAGGCTGAGAGAGCTGGGCCTGTTCAGCCTGGAGAAGAGACGGCTGAACGGGGATCTGATCAGTGTCTATGAATACCTCAAGGGAGAGAGGGATGAGGATGGGACCGATCTCTTTTCAGTGGTAGCCACCGACAGGAGAAGAGGAAATGGACACAAACTGAGACACCCAAAGTTCTACAGGAACTTAGGGAAAAAATTCTTCACAGTGAGGATGACAGAGCACTGAACTAAGCTGCAAAGAGTTGGAATCTCCTTCTCTGGAGATCGTCAAAACCCACTTGGACGCAACCCTCTGCCACATGCTCTAGGTGACCCTGCATGTGCAGGGGATTGGATTAGATGATCTCTGGAGGTCCCTTCCAACCTTAATGATACTATGATTCTATTAATCTCCGACATTTCATTTAAGCATGATTTTTATTACTCTTTCCTTTTTTCTTCTTCTAACTAAACTGGTTTTCTTCTGGAATTTGCTGATTTATTTCAGAACAAGGCAAGTTCTCATCTTGAATACTACACGTCCAAAATAACATCCGCTGAAGTAATTCAACTTATTCCAGATGAACAGCGGCATTTGACCTATAGCTCGTTCCATGCATTAATTATTTTAACTACTATTAAACATGAAAGGTTTATTTTCATGCAAGAGCAAAGCTTCAATTTCTTTTTTTTTTTTAAGCAGTTTTAATTTTATATGCCCTGGAAGGTAAAAAAAAGTATTTCGGAATTCTACCATTTTACAGGATTCTATTCTTTCTCCTTCCAAATGCAGAACATAGTTTCTGATTCATTAATGCCACTTAGGGAAAAAAAAGCAGAAGATATATTTCTTCTTTAGATGGAGATGCTTTTTTATTTGCTCTATAAAAAAAATCTTATCTGTCTCAAAGAGAAAATATTCTAAGATACCATCTTACATGGTCATCAGCCCTGGAATTTAAAAAAGAAAATCTCAAGTAAAAGAAATGATCCAAATTCTCTAAAGCAGCTGCTTCTGGACACCAACCTTGGGAAGTAGTAAGAGAATTAAAAATTTATATATGGAAATTAGGGCCTTTCAGCTACTTCATGTTCAGCATTTAACAACACACCTGTATATTTATTTTCTCATATCCAATACTTCTCTAATCTTACAAAGAAAGACAGCAGAGACATACCATTATCCACAATGTTGTATCCTGCTAGAGGATTCAAAGCTCTATTTTTTTAAAATAACAAATAACATTGTGATGTAATTCTACATCCAGTATTTTATTCTGGTGTATTTCCCATTTACATTCTTCACAGAATCTCATTTAAAAATAATATGTTCATAAGAAGGAATCTGAAAACAAAAAGTACAAATGAAATTAATTTCATCTGTTCTTTTGGGCTGGACTGCCCTAACCATTTATAAAGAGAAGACAAAATGTATTACTATTTAAGAAGTAGGAATTATTTTTTATATTTGTTTTAATTTATATAAACTGGAATATAATTTGGAGTCAGCAAAATTTATCCATTTCCAGCAAGTAGGAGTGCTTGTCTTCTTTTCCTGTTTTGGACAGAAGAGGAGGAAGGTCTACACAGGTAAAAGTTTATATAGTCTTTAAAAGAAAATTGAGTGTAAAAGGATTAAATACAATGAAAGCTTCATCTCTGTGTGTCTAGGAGTACATTCCTTTCAATTCTGCATGATTCAAAACTATACTTAATTTGTTTTCTTAATCTTCCAGCATAGTTCCTCCTTTTCTGGAACCTACGCAGTATCAAGTGTAGACAGGCATACTATTAAAATGCAGTTTCTGACGCACATGTACGACCACACAACAAATCTAAACTTGGCTTGATCATCATTTCTTGCTATATCTTCTTGCATCTTGCTACAGCAGCCTCAGTAATTACTGACATCATGCAGCACAATTACGGACTTTAAATCAAAACAAAAGGCAGCAGATTGCAATAATTTTACATGGTAATGAGGCTAACATTAGATTATCAGAACCCTAATGAGAACCAAGGTGGTTTGAAATGGTAGGTTCAAATGAGAATTAAATTTTGTATTCATTTAGTAAATATGAATAACCTAGGCTTCCTGCAAGTGTTCCAATATCTTGATAACAAGGAGTAAGTGTTTTTACTTCTTAAATAAAACAAAGCATACCATATATGCTTTATTTATGCTTCATGAAGCCTTGTATCACATATATTATGGTGAAATACAGACTGTTAAACAACAAAGTAGGGAGTAATTGCCAAAATGTGTAAAAAAAAATGAAGACAATTCAGCTTCACCCTTAGTTATTTTGCTTATCTGACCTTATCAAAATAAAATTATTTCTCTCCCTTTTTATTTTTAAAATCTCTTTCAGAAATCTACACACAGTGCAACCTCTTCTTGTTTGGAAAAGTTGCAGCAAAACTAAGTATATCGAGGATCATATGAAAAATCTTCTCTAACTAATTTCTCACCTCTACAAGCTTGAGAGCTCCCAGATTATCACAGCTAATTTGTACAATATACCAGCTCTTTCCAATGTTTCATTCTAAGGTTATTCATCTATGTAGGAAAGACTCACTCCTTTCTTGTTTTCTTATCATTACACAAGATATTTCTTATTTCAGTATATTTTTCATACAAAAATCTCACCCTGAATAAAATGATGAAAATGTGAATTTCATCATAATTTATCTTTTTTTTGATCCATTACCATCTTCTTATTCACCTTTGTTAACTGCAACTTGTCTAAGACTCAGACTACATGTTTCTAGATATTCTATCTATAGCACCTCGTGGGTGCTATAAATAATAGGCAGCACCTTGTGTGTGCTGCTTCTTTTAAGATCCAAACCTTCAATCACTTACACTTCTGACAAGCCTCAATACCTATGACAAACAAGCAACAGAAAATGTGTCATAGAGCAATATATTTCTCTCTTTTTTTTTAATTTTCAAGATAAAGGATTAAAGGACTCAGACAAAGAAAAGCATGTATTTTTTTCCAGGATAATACACCTTTCTTATCTGTCAGAAAATCTGATATATTCCATCTGATCCTATCCACAGACTGAAAAAAGAAGTGAATATTGCGTAAGTCTTATTGATTGAACCAATTACATAGTACATTGCCCTACTAACAAGAGACAGTCCAACTAGCATATATTCTTTGTCTATTTATAGAGGTCTATACAAATATAAGCCCATTAAGTCAAAGCAGTAACCAGATTTACAGGAATGTCATTGCAAGCAGAATTCTTCTGTTTTGGATGAATGAAAGAGGATTTGGCAGAAGAAAAGAAACAATCATAGAGCCTGTCCTTATTGCAGAAGTCTCTCTGACTTCAATGGAAATAGGATCAAGCCAGTACTCAAATTTGATCAAACTGCTGTTTTTTAAGCCAGTAATTATTGTCACGTTGTCTGGGAAAAACAGCTATTAAAAGATTATAAATGTTCAAAGGAGAATTATAAAATATAATCTCTGCAGCCAAAGAAAGGGAACTATTAATTTTCTTCACTCTGTCTCTTAAAAAATACAACTAGTGAAGAAATGTAACTACTAAAAGAATAAATGTACTTTTTGTTGCCAACATTTTTCCTCTTGACTGAACTCTGTATTTAGCAGATATAATAACGCAAAATGAGAAATGACATCATTACCGTTAGCCAACCATGTCCAATTTCATACTACTTTCCATACAGCAGTACATGCTTACCACTTAAAGAAATGGCCTTAATTTAGCACACTCTCTGGTATTTCACTGAATCATAGAATGGTTGAGGTTGGAAAGAACCTCCAGAGATCATCTAGTCCAACCCCTCTGCTCAAGCAGGAACACCTACAGCATGGGGCGCAAAGTGGCATTCAGGAAGATTTGGAAGATCTCCAGAGAAGGAGACCTCCCTGGCAGACTGTTACAGAGCTCTGTCACTCTCACAGTAAGACTGCACATCTTACTCATGTGCAGATGGAACTTCCTGTGTTTTAACTTATACTCATTGCCCCTTGTCCTATCACTTGCCACCACTGAGAAGAGTTTGGCCCCTTTCTCCCTACATTCACACATTTTTTTTTTCCCGTAGGACAATGCTGAAGCCATCTATTATGTTAGTCAAAGGGTTTAAAAATCCAGATGCTGTTGGACTTTTAATTCAAATTAAATAGCTAAATTAGAGAGTTAAACTGCATGACAACATGGAGAATGTCATTTGCTAGCCTGTCATTTTTAGCACAGTCTGCATTAAGAGAACTGTATTAAAGGGACATTGATTTTATTATAAAATCCCATAGCCATTTTGTTGTTCCTGATTCACAGAATGAATTCAGAAGCTTCTTTTTTCTAAGTATGTTTTCCCTCTACATTCTACAATGAGTAGTCTTAGAAGCGATTTACTCAAAATTACAATCTCTGTTACTCTTAAATTATTATTCTTTATCAGCTAAAGTGAGCCAAGAGCCATCTACAGGATTTAGAAACCTAAAACAGGACCATCCATAGATGCCTGCCCAAAATGTCCAGAGCTATGTTAGCTGCAATACTTAGTGGCCAACATCTTGTATATCATATAGTTGAATCCCAAAAAATCAGCAACTTCCTGTTTCCAACATAGTTCCCTTCTACTTAATACACTTGCGTGAAGAATAGACAAGGAGGCTCTCAGTCTCCTTTGTTCACAGTGGTTAAATTCTCACCTACTTCAGGGAATATTCTAGTTTCTAGATCTCAAAGAGGCATTTCGAAACATGACTGTAGCCTGCCATTTTCTGTCACTACACAACCTTGCAGTGAACTCCTCATTCTGGACTCTGCTTTAATAAAGCCTGTGATTTCTACCAGACCTCATATGTGGAGCGGAGGAGCCTCTTCCACATCTTTGTCATTGCCTTGAGAGTAGGGAAGCATATATTATCTAGGAGTTAGATGTTTTGGTATCTGTTTCTCTTTTCAGAACTAGCCTGGAGGAATAGTCCCCTTCAGAGTGGGTCAGAGGCATCAGGGACAGTGACGCCTACATTGCTGTTTCCCTCCTTGTGAAGATACCAAATTTCAATGTTTGGACCCTTTAGGATGCAAGAAAACAGTCTTTTTGTATGTCTTTTTATTCTCTTTCAAATGCGCGGCAGAAGAAACATATCACAACCACAAGAGGCACAGCAGAACCAAAGGAAATTTTGGGTCAGCAGGTCTTTGTGGCAATGATGGATACTATTCCTAATCTCACTAAGAAGTCTGATACCATGATCTTGGGTGTGAAATAAATAAAATTAAATAAATAAATGATGCCTGTTCCCAACCGATAGGCAAACTAATTCCTCATATAAATCAACCTAAAATGACTCTGGAGCATGCCATTATTTTTTCTTTGTAAGTCTCACCTAATTTTCATACAAATTTCTTCAGAGCTAATTAGGACAATTCATCATTGTGAGCTGCGACATAAGAAAAATAAAAATCTTTGGAAAGAGTGTTTTTATGCTACATTTAACAAATGTATTTCAGTTTATCTTCTGGAAGATATCTGATATCCCTACAGAAAACAATAAGGATTCATTATGACCTCCACTACACCCATCAAACCTAGATGATCTTGTAATGGTATTATTGCAAAAATAATTTTTAAATGTCACCAATACTTGGTTTTTCTGCGGAAGTGAAGTATGCTACGAACAAGTGTCTCACTTTGTTTGCTCCTTATAGAAAATGAAATATGCCAGACATGCTTTCCACACATGGTACACTATTTGTTTCTGTCATTAATAATGAAGATTGATTAGTGATTTCAGCTTATATTGGCTTCTTTATAGGAAAGATTTTTAAAATGTTTTGACCTGTCCAGTTGATGAATGAGTCAATACACCTCCTTTCTATGCTAATATATCTGTGAAGAAAAACTAGATTTATCAGGGGTCAAAATCCAGGAGTTTGGATTTTGGATAATTCATGACAATTCATCCATATGCAAAGAATCATTTAAGCATATTCCAAGCCTCAAGAATGCACTTATGTCTAACTGGCATTCTGATGAGCAGTGGTACTTGAGTAAAATCAAAACTGAGGAATAGCCAAATGAAATTAATGAATAGATATGCTGCTTTTAGCAAAAGACATTTTAAAGGTCCAGGGTGTTTAAAGATCATCACACAGGCTTCCTTCACCACTAAGCAGCACCAAGCATTTCTTCACTGCAAAACCAGGAAAAGAAAAAAAAAGATATAGATGAGACTCATAGAATCTAGCACTTAGTATATAGTTTATAGTTTATTTTGTGAAGTCTTTGCAAATTTGTAACTTAGTTAAGGGAAATCAAAAGGAGAAGAAATTTGCTAATGAATAATCCTAGAAGCTAATTTCATGCACATCAGGCTGTCTGACATGCCCTGTCTGGTATGCAGTTTTGGGCTCCTGATTGAAACCAGGTTAAGTTTATGCCAGGCTGCTAGCTGGTACCTAAAGCTAGACTTGGAAATCATCTTTAAAATTGTTATAACCCTAATTCTTCACTTTCTAGAACTGAGCAATCTTATCATGCTAAATGAGTGCAATAATACACTCCTGACATTTATTGTCACTTTACACAGGTTTGAATGACTATGAACAATCTACAACTGTGAAGAATCATGTTCTGCATCATTTCTGTTTGCAACGTGATCATGCTGGCAGTTGTCATTAGCAATACTATTTATCAATCACAAAAACATAGCTGCTTAAGCAAACGATCTATTTCTGTTACCAATTTCTAATTTTTTTATAACATAGACTATAGGTCTCATAATCAACCTAACCATAAAGGGGTATAAGTCATATTTAAATACCAGTTTTGGTCTTTCCTGTGTAACTTAGCAGCATCTTAAAATGCTGTAGTATAACATGGAGCATTTAGATTTTGGTCGTTGTTACTTTCAAGTGCCAGTTTATTCCACCACATTCGATGGCTGTAACTAACATACCTGGCATTATCTCCTTAAAGTTCTTAAGGTTGTTCAACTCCTGAGTTATAAAACTGTGTTCATTATAAAACTGTGGTATTTTGTATTTAATTTCTTAGCCCCTTGACATGCTCTTAGGTTGAAACATGGCACACTTTTTTTTCAGACTCTATACAGACTAACTTAGTGACTTAGCTAAGTTTTAATATTTGATTTATAGAATAGAAGTTATAATTCATCAAAAGTTTCATATCTGCTTTTCTATGGTTAGGAAGACCCAGACCTAAAACCAGACAATCTAATATTCACTGTGCATTTCACTAAAGTGGAGTGGACATAAAATGCTCCTGGCATTTTGTGTGCACTTCACATTCCCCATCAGTCATTTGCTTCACAGATCGTTAAGGATATGCCAGTTAATTTTCCCCAGCTCCCTGCTGCTGGAGACAATCACATCATATAATTCACTTTGGTAAATTTATGAAGTGTCATTTTTAAAGCAGTTAGGTTTTTGAACACATGCTGCACTTCAGTTCTACCTGCTGCAGCCCCACAGGAGGCTGGCAAGGTCAAATGTTGTAAAGGCTCCCACCACCCTTGCACCCACCACCAGCTCTGCCCACACCAGATGGTTGGCAGCTGCCCATAGGTTAGGTTCTTTATTCTGTTTGTGGAGTGTAGTAAATTCATAGGGCTACCACACCAACAAACAATTGAAAACATACAAAACTGTCCATTCAGGGCAGTAAGACCAGGACAGAGCAGTGAGATGATGACTTTGTAATTGTTTTCTTCACACAAAAGGTGTTAAGAAGCTCAAGATCACAGGGCTGCAGCCTGAGGAAAAAAGTCAGAATAGGACATACTGGGAAAAGTAGAAATTAAAGAGCAATGGCCAACAGGCTGGGAAGGTCCCTACACAGGGGAGCTGAAAGTTCTTCAGACAGTAACTTTCAGCTGAGTTCAGAGACATTTCTCCTTTTTTCCTCTTTTGTTAGCAACTCAGGCAGATAAAAAGGTTTATATTTGACCATATAAGTTGTAGGTGAGTAAAGCCTTTTCTCAGTCCTAGGCCTGTTCATTCATGTAGTGATTAAAATAGAACCATTGTATACTTTGAGAAGCATAACAGAGAATAAATAGGTCAGCTTTTCTAAAATAGACCAGAATTCATTTGAAAGTAACACTCTGCAAAAGGAGGCAGCATTTACAACACTTAGAATGTGCTAGGCTAAGTATTTTTATAGGAAGACAAAATGGAATTGTAACCAATATATAGTATGTTGTCATAGTTTGGAAGTAAGCTAAGGAAAAGAATGGAGAATGATTTGTTTTTTTCAAAGTTCTTAAGGTATTTAAAGGAATGACATTTGATTTTTCATTAATGATCTTAACAAATTCAAAAAGCCTACAATGAAATTGAAGTAGTAAAAACTTAGTTACACAGACTGCTATAAAGTAAGCAGATAGAAAAGCTGGAGGGGATCTGTAATATAGACATTAATGGTATTGAGCTTGTAAGTTTAATGTTTTTCTATCAAAAAGGAGAAAGGCAAAATTCAATTCAGGAACACAGAAAATTAAAAACAGAACAGGGATTTTTTTTTTGTTTAAAACAATAAAAGATAAATCTCTTCAACTGCCATACATGATCTTCCAGGCAAAGAAAGATTTAGAAAACCTTCAGTCCTTTACATGGATAATGAAAGTATACAAAGTCAACTACCCCAAAAACGAAATGTACACAATACTAGATAGGAAATATCAAAAAAATCCCCAGCGAAATATATCTGCATTCCACCTTACAGCTGTCTCTCATTATGTGCTGTTGACTATAACAAGACAAGATGCTGAATTAAACTGACTATTTACATGGTGCAGTCAATGATTTAGAAGTTCACTTCTTTGCTCTTCTTCAAACTTGGTCTGTTGCCCTCAAAAATGAGTAATGCGAGCAGAAACCACAAGGGTCTGGTAATGTTTGCTGAGGATGTTCCAAAACAACTCACACATGTTCACGTATCTTGTTGGCAGTCAATAGACTGATTTAGGCATTATGCACATTGGTAGGGGAAGAATCATAGAAACCTCAGATTGGAAAGGGCCATCAAGAATCCAGACTTCACACCTGCAGACACTTTTATGATGGGTGTGTAATTTAGAAAAGTCCAGAGAATATGCCTTCCACCTTGCATTAGGCATCACATCATATTACTCAGGATTAGACAACAAATTTACAGCCTCTAGCTAGCTCTTGCTTATTTCCTAGAAAAAATAATGCCACAGTGGGAGATAAATAGAATGGCACTCACCACCTTTAGCCTCAAGGAGCCCTTTTGCCTTCTTTTCTCCTTGCTATCACCTTCTAAGCATTCTTTCCCAGCCCAGGTAAGCCTTTTTAGCTAAGGCCAGAAGCACCAACACCACCATCACCAGCTCAGGAACGAAACTCATTGAATATCTTTGGAGAATTAGGACATTCCAGTACAAGATACTATGCATACATGCATATATGTATGTTTGCTGTTCAGTTTGCTTTCGTTTTATCTTCTAAAGGAGGAATTTTAAGTATGAATGTTAAAATATAACTGAGCTTGTACCATGTCCATGTCCTTGTACGATGGGCAAAGTGTTTTTCTCATAAATGTAATTTATGAGATAGCATTGGTCATAATTCACTTTATTAATTATATCTGTAAAAAAACAACTGCAAAGAACTATTTGTTTACTGTCTTGAGCCAATATCATTTAAGCAATTCAGCTGTATTATAAGCACATCCTGAGAAAGTTAAAAAATACTGTGTCTATAAGCTGTTCTGGCTGCATCATAAGCAATATTACAAGCTTATTTTAGTACGAAAGGTGAGAAACATTTCCCATTAACTGATCCCATTTTCCACTGTTCATAACTTTGTCATATTTGAATCATTCAGGCTGAAATTTTCAATTTCCAGTGTCTCCCTCAGGCTTGTATGACTTCAGAAAATTTCTACCAAAATGGTTTGCAGCTATTTCAAAAAGGAAAAAGAAACCATACCAAAAAAAATCTCAAATAAGAAAACAGTTAAATCTCAGTAAACTAGAAAAAAAAAGCTTAGTTTTTGATTTCTGCCACTTTTCTGCCTAACAGCATGAACTTGAAATTTAGCATCTGTATCAGTCATGTGCTTCTGCCACTCTCTGTCAACTCGTCCAAATTAACAAATGCACACACTCTTTAAAAATGTGTTGATTGAACAGCTGGTAGCAGATTTCAGCAGATACATACCCTATGTATACTAAAGAACAGGGCTAAAGAGAGATCTTCCTGCAATTTCCAGGATACTAGAGGCATTGCTGGGTGCAAACACCTAAACTGAGCACAGGGAGGCATCCCTGTATGAGCACAGGCAGAACAGAAATGAAATGTGTTTTATTGGAATGCAGAGAAGATAAAATATAAGTATCTCTTTCCAAGCTGTATGTGAAACAAGGGTGAGAGGGGAAAGAAAAACAACAAAGCTATCCAGCTGTTAAAGAAGGATCTGCTGGCAAAGACTTGAAATAGGGATCGCAGTTGGGAGACTGGTTGTAGTCCAAGGAACAGAGATAGTCTTAGTGGACCAAGAAGTTTTAACATGTGAAAATGCAGAGAAAAACTGAAAGTGGAAGGACAGAGGAACTAAAGAGACAAACTTAGATGAGAGAGCACACTGCACATCAGGAGGGAGAAGACAACTGAGAGACAACAAGGCTGTGGGGAGGAAAGTTAGTAGAAGGCAGCAAATAGAACAGGCCAACAGTTAAGTAAGGCTGACATATTCAGCATTTTCTGCTTTGTTTCTCTTCTGGCAGTATTTGGCCTGTGACCTTCCAGGTCCGTGGGCCTACTAAGTGAGATCTGTAGGAGCGGAGCATGCACAACAGTAGAGGATGACACACTTATGGAGCACTTAACAGGACATATACAGACCCTTAAATCAGGCCTGGATCATAGAGTAACCTTCATTCATTCTTCACATTTTAGTCTCCATCTCATCTGTATCTTAAACTCATTCTTCTGCATGTCCAAATGTCTCCCAGGCACAGTGAAAGAATATCATGATTGATTTCTGCTTGGAATATGTGCAGTTTCTCACAGTAGTTAACTGCTCCACTAGAAATCTTTGCCAAAGCCATCCCCTTGGGTATGTAAGAGAACAATAGAAAAAGCTCTTGCAACAAGATATTTTTAGTCATACTTCTAATTAGTTTAGGGACAACAGTTATCTTGGGTAGGTAGCAGCAAGCTGCTCTTCTTAAAACTTGCAGATATTACTTATAGATTTTGCAGTTAAGCAGGCATTCTATCTCAACACTGACACAAAAATACTAGACTGCAGTCATTTCTCAAAAACCTTCTCTAGGCAAAAAAAAAAGGCAAGAGACTTATTAACAGGGTAAAATTAAAAATGAAGAATTGTTATGAACATTTCAAAAATATCGTAAAGTATTCATTTTAAACTCCTGACTCCCATTTGCAAGGGAGTTAAGTCCGAGACTCTACATACAACAAAGAGCCTACTGAAAACATCAGATTATAGTGTTTGGAAATTTTGTCAATAAAAATCATTTTGAAGGATAATTTGCTTGTATCTGAGATAGGAAGCATGCCCTCTAATGCTAAATCACAGAATAACAGAATGGTTAAGGTTGGAAGGGACCTCTAGAGATCAACCATTACAATCTTCCTGCTCCTGCAGGGACACCCAGAGCACGGGGCACAGGGTGGCAGCCAGGCGGGTTTTGAAGACCTCCAGATAAGGAGACTCCACAACCTCCCTGGGCACCTGTTACAGGGCTCTGTCACCCTTACAGGAAAGAAGTTCTTCCTCACACACAGATAAAAGTGCCTGTGATTCAACTTGTGTCCATCACCCCTTGTCCTGTCACTGGCCAACACTGAGAAGACTTTGGCCTCATCCTCCCTACATTCTCCCTTCAGACACTTTTACACATATTAATCAGATCCGCTCTCAGCCTTCTCTTCTCCAGGCTAAACAGGCCCAGCTTGTCTAGTCTTTTCTCTAAGACAGATGCTCCAATCATCTCGATTGCCCTCCACTGGACCCTCTCTAGAAGCTCCACCTCCCTCTTATACTGAGGAGCCCAGAATTGCACCCAATACTCCAGGCACAGCCTCACCAGTGATGAGTAGAGGGGCAAGACCACTTCCCTTGACCTGCTGGCAATGCTCTTCCTGATGCAGCCAAAATCCTATTGGCCTTCTGTGCCACGAGGGCACTGCTGGCTCATTGTTAACTTCATGTTAACCTGGACTCCCAAGTCCCTCTCTATGGAGTTGCTCTCCAGCAGGTCAGTCCCTATTCTGTATTGATGCCTGGGGTTATTCCTTCCCTGGGGGCAGGACTTTGCCCTTGTCCCTATTGAGCCTCATGAGGTTCCTCTCTGCCCAACTCTCCATCCTGTCCAGGTCCCTCTGAACAGCAGTACCCTCCAGAGAGTTGTCCACTCCATCCAGTTTGGTTGTCAATTATTACTCCTAAACCAGAGAGCAAAATAAATAACAGAAATAAATAACAATAACACTTACATAGTGAGGGAGGAAGTCACCTTTTCCAACTGATTTATTAAATCCACTATAACTCCAGAAGCAGTCTTGGTTAGCACATACCTCATCGACAACGTGAAGTGTTATCTACATAATAATTTAATTGGTGGCTTAAACAAGGCACAATCTGCATATTATTTTAAAGACTTTCTTTAGGGAAAAGAAAGCCTCCTGCTTTTTGTGATTACGCTGTACTGAGTGATTATATGGTAGCACTCTCACTAAAAGTTTTCTAAATTACTTTATACTTCTCAAAGAGTAATAATACACAAGTGAACTGCTAGGTTGACACAAGTACATGCACTATAAATCAATATTGGCTGCCTTTTGGAAACTTGTTCATGAAATTGTTTCATGATACTATCTAGTTCATTCTTGCATCTTTTCAGAAATGTAGAGATGATGACATGTGAATACAACACTCACAAACATGTAGCATTTACTCAAACAGTAGCAAAGTGTTGAAAACACTTCAAAATCCAAGGGGTATATTCACCTTCTAGACGGTAGCCATCTCCATCAAGGGTGTCAGGCACTGCAGATAGAGAACAGTTACCAAACTGAATTCTATGTAGGTGAGGAAATATGGACAGAGTAATAGGAAGTGAACAAGAATTGAAAATGCATAAATACTGCTACATAATTAAGATTCTTTATAGGTAAAATGCACTAAAATTGCTCTGAGATATAAGCTTATATCTAATTCCTTAGCTATTTGTTCAGTATTTCATTAAAATAACAAATTTGCATCTTAACAAGTCCATGAAATTAAAACAGCAGATTTGACTGTGTTTCTGATGGCTGGGGCAGGGGGTGGGGGTTGTGGTACACATCTGTAAGGAAGTTTCTGCTTGAGCTTTTCAGTTGTCTTTGAAATATTGAAAAAAGTAAGAAATTGGGGTCAGAATGGCCGCTGCCATTGCACAACTGTAGCAGTAATTAAGTTTTTCTCATCCCTCATGGGTGCAAGCTGAAGCACAGGAGGTTCCACCTGCAGGTGAGGGGGAACTTCTTTGCTGTGAGGGTGCCAGAGCAGTGGAACAGGCTGCCCAGGGAGGTTGTGGAGTCTCCTTCTCTGGAGGTCT
>JAUBOD010000824.1:7865952-7879344 GCA_032353885.1 Nothura maculosa | reverse complement strand
ATTCCCACACATCCAAAAATTGAAGCAGCTCCACTGTTTGCAGCATGTTGCCAAGGAGGCAACTATTTCTGTCACATCACAGACGGTCTCTTCCATTTATAAACTCATAGAATGACCAGGTTCCTATCCCGGTAGCTAGATTGGTGCTTAGGAAGACCCTGTCCAGTACCTGATTTGATGTAGTTAAATTCCAGAAAGGCAGCCCACCTGTGCTTAGGCTGCACGTACAGCCTACTGAGAAAGATTTCCACATGGTCTCACCCTTAGGATGAGGAGTTTATTAGGTTGTTTGGGAAAGGCAGCATCAGTGAGACAACATGAACATGGGATAGCCATAGTGAAAATGTGCAGCATATTCAAACAGACACAGCAAAGGATGATACAATTCAACAGTAGTGACTCAGATGAGGAATCACTTTCAATGAAGCTAATGGAAGTCCTGCAGAAATTTGAATGGGAAGGGAAACTGTTGATACCATACAAGATTAAATAAAGCTCAAAAGTGAAACATCTAAAATGACCTAGTTAATATGGTTTCCAAAGGGATGGGGCACTCCAGTCGGTAAGCTTAGATTCAGCTTTTCTCAGTTTAAAAATTATTCTAGTCTCTATGTGATTTCATCAATTTTCATGAACTCTTGAGGAGTACAATATTATTAGCTATATGTTAATATCTTGATTCTTGGAAATACTTAGAAGCCACCTGCATGCAATCCTGGGCAGTGTGCCCTAGGTGAACCCAACTGAGCAAGAGATCTGGACTAGATGATCTCCAGAAGTCTCTTCCAAACTTAACCCTTCTGTGATTCTGTATGAAAACATAAACATTCTAAACAATCTATCCCATATAGCTGACATAAATGTTTGTTCCCAGAGAAAGAGGTGTACATTGAGATTGCCTAGGGAGATAAAGAAGCAATATTTAAGACTTTGCTATTTACATACAATGCCAGTAATTTAGAAAACATGATTTAATGCAAGTGAAGCTTTCTCATCGAACACCTAAAAATGACGGAATAAAAACTAGAAATGTGAAAAATAGCAAAATGCTTGTACAAAAAATGGAATAACAGGGCCCTAATATCTAATACTACCCAGATACTCTTTGGTAATCTATGTAGCATAGTAATATAAACAATATGTATCAATGGGAATTTACTATAAATTTACTATATGAGAAAACTGGAAACTCAGAGGCAGATCACATTCAGCTTCTATACATCTAAAGAGCTGTGGACATACTAGCAAATCTGATCATTCACAACTGTTTATAGAGAAAATCTTGAATGTGTAGAATAAGAACAAGAGAAAAGACCAATACGTAAGTGTAGATAATTTGATCAATCAAAGAGGCAGGATGGAAGAAGGGTAGAAAGGCTGGAAGGATGGAGACAGGAAAAGATCTGGCAAGCCATTACATCCTGTTAGATTATACAATTTGATTCTATTTCTCCATATTCTTACAACACTTTTTAATTGCCACCAGCTTTGAATAAATTCAGGGAGACTGCTGACCTAACAACTTTAAACAATTTCCTACCTTTTTGCAGAACCAAAGCTTGCATTTCCCACATGTTCCTTCAAATGTGTCCACTGTACAATGGAGATTCAAAACTCAATCAAGCAAACATTAAAACATTTGATTTATGGCCCAGGACTGTGCTTGGTATTGATAATGGGGATTAAAACAAGTCCACACCATTCAGATTGGCAGGTTTGTTGTGTGTGTGTGTTTGGTGCCTAGAACAATGAGAGCCTCTAAATGTTCAGAACTCCAAAGAACAGCTGGTGACACAGCTTGCTGAGAAAATGATGCATTTTTATTTCTCTTTGAAGTCCTCTGAATAGTTTTGGGCCCAAAGGTAAAAAAAAAATAAAAAATCTGAACCCATAATATTAAAGTAAAAGATTAATCAAATAATCAAATACTACTAAATTTACAACAGAGGAATAAAAAGCCATTTTCTTTGAATGTAGCATGTAGTCAGCAAATGCTTCATTTGTTGTTGAATGGGAAAGAAATGCTGCTTCTGGATGCTTGAGAGGACTGGAAGCTACTCCTCCACACACAATTTGGAACATTATATCCACGCAAGTGAAAAGCTACACCTAGTCCAATACCCTGAAAGTCTGAACCTTGCTGCCATGCATAATTCTGCAGTTTACGCATTATGATAGCAGAAAGTTTTGGACCCTGGGAGAAGCTTCCTTTTTATCCAAAATCAACGTCTAACAGACTGCAAAGACAACTGTATTGATTAGTCCAAAAAGCAAGAAACAAAACATATTTTTATATAAATCATTATGCAAATCATATTTTTATACAAATCATTTAAGTCATTAAAATGACTTAATATTGAAAACAAGATATATAGGTAAAATGCTAAATTCTATGAAGAAACAGAAGAGTCTTCACTGAAAGCTTCCTAGAGTTGAAAGCTTTACTTCATTGTCTCTTTCATAATTTTAGTTAGTCACCCACAATACAAGATCCTTTAGAAATAGGGCTCAGCCCAAGCCTTCCTTCTTCTTACTTTCTTTGTTATGATGATTTAGGCCTTGCTTCTGCAAAGGTGTAAGCCCTCCAATACCTTACCTTAGCATAAACCTATCCTACCTATAGGATAAACCTACCTACCTATAAATCTATTATTTATTACAGTGATTAAACCCCCAATAAACCAAGGCACCCAGATGAGTCTTTGCAGAAGTGGGACAAGAGCTAATACCCTGAAATTCATAATGGGTCTTACTTTTAATTTTGTCTTCAGGGGTGCTGAGTTACCAAAAGGTCTCAATTTGTGCCTTACTTTCATCTGAACACAATGCTGGTGTCAGGACTATCTAAATGAAAATTGTTTTGTTATTCTGTTTTACCCACTGCAAACCTAGAAATATCTTATGTACGGAAATGATAAGTACTTTGAAGAGTCGCTAAAAGGTCGTCTGTTCATCACAAAGTGTTTTAAAACTTTTTTTTTCTTTTTATTCTTGAAGAAACTGAGAGATTTGAGCAGTTTAAAATCTATGGCAGATTTGTCTGGGATGTCTTCCTTCAATTACCATCTAAAGTAATCAAGTCTGGAAAGGGTTGAGATTATTGCCAAGTCAGAATTCTCTAGCAAATACTCAGAAATACATGGTTGTCAGTGGAATACAGTATCAAGAGAGCTGTGTTACAGTATTTCAAAATACAGAAATATGAATTACAGCAGGAAGTAGTAAGCTACCCATCCAGTACTCAACTTTTAAACAAAAGTTGGCAAATTTGAAAGCATTTCAAAATGAGCTCCATGAATGTTCGGAGCTTTGGGAAAAATAACAGAACACAAAGAACATAAGCCAAAGCTCAGTCTATTTTGTATATTCAGCAGAAAATCAAGGACTTGAGCATGAGATAGAATAGTACCAAGCTCCTCCTCTCACAGTCTAGGAAAGCAAGATGACTGTGACCTGTTTTTGCAAATAAAGGAGATATAACCAGTTAAATGCATCACACACTGACCCTTGTGTAAACTTACAGCTAATCACAGAAATAAACTTTTGGAAACTATTCATAACATGAATGATTCAGGAGGAAATACCTTTTAAGTTAATCTAACATTCTCAAATTAATTCCAGTGCCTGCAGCATAGTGTTTACCCTGCATTTCCTGCACCTCCCCAATAGCCTTTTTTATTTCATTAACACCTTTCTGCTCCAGACACAATTTGTCTTCTAATTGCTGTCAGACAGAGGACTTCCTTTACTGCCATTCCCCTCTAATTGCTTCTCAAGAGTATCCAAATTGCTAGTTCACTGTTATCCAGAGGCTTGCTATCCAGGGGCTGAACACTAAAACCCAGAACAGTTCCTACCTTTAGTGGCAATTAGGCCCATAGCTTATTTGATTCATTACCCACCTGGTCAAAACACAAGGTCCAAAAAAAAAAAATGCATGGTAATGCAAGGAGGTGCGTAAGGCAGCACAGTTTGCTAGCACAGAACAGGCTTCTGAAAACACAGTTATTTTCCAAGCCCCCTGCTAAAACCTGCTTCCAGCAAACTGCAAACTTCACTCCCTGCCACCTCTCCCATGAGCCACATGTGTCCAGACCTGTCCACCTAGGAGACTGTCTGGCTAATCCTTTGTATTTTCCCTTGTAATTAGGAAAACTGTTAGTCAAATAAAAGCCCAGCAAAAATAATTCTCACTCTTCAGGGTGCTTTACTGCTGATTTGTAAAAGGCTAAAAGTTCTTGAGGGGGCTGAGACTTTGTTCTACAGCAGCACAGGGTTCCTAGAGAAATGGGCAGCCTCTAAGGGAGGAAGGACATCACAAGCCTCCTCCAAAAGCAGACAGGATTGTGGCTAAAAGCAGCTCAGATCTAACAATTCTGAACTTCTCCCACAAGATATCCACATTTCCTCTTCATAGTTATAGGATAGGAAGAGTTCCAGGACAGAGTCGGTAAAATAAACTCCCTTCTGGTTTTAAAAAAGCTGAATTACATCAATTCATACAAAATGAGAGGGACTAGTTTCTTCTCCTGGGGGAACATGTTGTTTCCAGGGGAAAATGAAGCAGAAACATTTTTACTGGTGCCAGAAAACAGGGCCAAAGAGGAGCTGGAAATATTTCTAAAGAACCCAGTATGCAGTTGCCATGGGAGTCTTTCTGAAACTGTGGCCCAGCATAGGTAGGAAAATGGAGGTGGAGTTTCACAAACCATTTCCAGACCACCTAAATCGTGACACTCTTAGGAAACTCTTAAAACTCTGAAAATCAACAATTCATTCATATAGACAACAGTATTTCCAAAGCACCCAAGCACAATATTTCAATGTAAGCATTAAGTATTTTTGTAAATAAAGCTGTAATCTCACTTAATAGCAAAAATCTGCAATAATTCAAGGGTATATAATAAGATAAAATCCATCCAAAGTTATTTCTCAGTAAATGGTTTAATATCTATTACTGTTACCAAAATATAGCTGAGGTGGAATTCAGGATTAGCTATTGGCATTTTGTTCCCCACCCTTCGATTTAAATAGTATCACACAATTCTTCAGAGCAGAATTTTTCAGAACAGCAATGTCTGAACATCACACATGGATCTTATAAATAACCTAGGAAAATACTTATTTGTCTGGGGAATACCACTTATCCTAGGTTTGGAAGATGTTAGTGAGATTTCCAGAATACACAAGACTTGAGCTTCTTTCCAAATAAGTAATCTTCTTCCATTGCACACTCCAGCATACACACACACACCATTCCAAAGTAATGCTCTTACCTTATCTTTATTCTCAGAGCCAGAATCCTCAAGTTTGGTCCGAATCACAAAAGGAGTAGATAATCTCATGAGGACTCGTTCAAACGTGGCACTGACCTTAGGAGAAACTATGTCAAAGCAGTCCTGAAATTTCAGTGTTTTATGAGTGTCACATCTGAGCTGCTTCCTAAGACCTTCTCCAAGCTGCAGAATCAACATGTTTGGATCAAACATCAGGTGGAAGGGGAAAGCTCTGCAGAAGGTGCTGATGCTGATCCTCAGGTCCAAGGGGGAATGGGATGTTCCTGGTGGAAGTGTTTTTGTGATATTTGCATTTTCATGTTCCTTGATAAGGAAAGTCAGACAGCTGCAGTTACCTGGGTTTGTCCCCTCTGAACACAGTTTATCATTAGTAATCTGCTCTACTTCCACTTCCAAGCGGTAAATTTTCTTTGCTGCCGCCTTTATCATTCCCATCATTGCAAATCCCACAATATGATGTGGGTGAAAGTAATGAAGCATGAGGTTGCCTTCAGGGAGCTCTTTGCATAGGAAAGAAGGGGATTCTAGGGTGGCCTGTCTTCCAAATGAAGTTCTAATGTGCTCCAGTAAAGCATCGAAGCCATTGAAGAAGTCTTGGAGGGTCCCACCTACAGCTCGAAGAACTCTCTCATTCTCATCAAAGCAGATATTGAAGAATTCTTCCCCAAACTTTTCTTGCATTTCCTCAAACTTTAAACCTATGGTAAAAAGAGACACATCAGCAAAATTGTTTTACTACTGTGTAGCATTTTCCCTGACTGTTTTCTTTTGCCTGATATTTTTCCAAGTCACATGAGAGCAGCTTCTCTGTTCTCTGTTGCATCAAATACCTACCCGCACCACCTCTGTCTTCTTTGGTCTTTGGGCATAGCCCCAGTTGCCTGATTCACATCTTTGCCTCATTCTTTTTTGCTTCCCACTTTATTTTCTCCTGCTTTCACTTTCCTGTCCCAGCCAACTGTTTGTGTGGCTTACATTTGTCTGCCTCCTTTTCCCTGCTGGAAGCCAGAACATATTATAATTTCCCTAGCTTTGCATATCACACACACTCCACTGTGTGAACTCCCCTGCCAAGGATGCGCTGCTGCCAGTTTTGACCTAGTCACAGATGGGAAACTTTGCAGTTCTACTTTTACAGCCTTTCCGTTCACTGCCTCTTCAAGGAAGCCAATTCTTACCAGCATGGAAAATAAACTAGTGGGGCTGAAAGCCAAGCAGTGTAAAACATTCCAGTCAGATTATGCACTAGTAGCTGCTTTTCCCTTTTTCTTTTTTTGTTCTTCAAACAAATACCTTGCTCATTACACGTAGTGGGAGCTACTCCTTTTTTCTTGCCTGCAAGGGGGAGCAAAGCCTTTCTCTTTCAAACTTCTAGGTTCATCCATCTTTAAAAAAATCCCTGTTCCTTAGCGATACCTAAATTGCTACTAGATGGTACAGTTCTGTGCTACTTCACAATGTCACTTCAAATGTCTATCATAGCAATTCAGAGAGCTTTGATTTACAGGAGTGGTAAGGCTGGTATTGCACAGGAGGAGAAGTATCAGTGACGGAATTCACACACAAAATGGTTGAGGTTGGAAAGGACCTCTACAGATCATCTAGTTCAGCCTCCCTGGATGCAAATGAATGCCTAATTCTGCATTCATTCATTATTTATGCCTCTAAAGACAAATTGAAAAAAAATGAGTTACTAAACATTTTCCTCTGTCTTATTCCAGCACAGAAATGTTCTATTAATCTCATCTACATAAAATCACTACATCAAATAGCAGTTTACCAAGCTTATCAGATATGTTTATGATGTTCTAAGCTATGATAAATGAGGAAAAAAATACATCAGCTGTATCCTGATCTAGTAAGAGTTTGCAAAGCAATCTGATAGGCGAATTAACAAAATAGTTTCCTCCAGTGTATTGAATGTATCAAATATATAACAGGAATCAGGCAAATACCTTAAACTGATCTTCAATATTCCAGCAGAAATGCAGGGCAGTAATTTATTTCCTAAGGGCACAACAAGGCCTTTAATATAATCTGTATTCAGTATACCTTGTAACCCTGATAAAATCCTTATGGATCACTGAACTATTCCTTGTTTGTTTACATTGCTTGCAGGCTGATAAATGTGGAAGAACAACACAATTAGTGACTCTCATGCCCAGAGGAAAAATGGAGAACAGATGAAATCATTCGTTTGCTGTTGCAGACAACAACCTTTGATCATCTCAAGGCAGTGTCTGAAATATGTATGCTCACTGGTGTAATTATAATGATCAATATTTACAAAGTGTTCTACAGTATTACAAACTACATGCACAAATAGTTCTGTTTGGGCCTTGGATATGATTTAGAGCAGTTTAAAATTTGTAAAATTGCATATATAAGCAGGATAGTATGACAAAGCATATTTTCTAAGAGAAGAGCAATTACCTGGGCAAATCCTTCAGAATGGTGTTACTCATAATGAAATCTGGTCACTAACTAGGTTAGTAGCCCTATTATTACAAAAATACTCCCAAGATCTTTTATGACCACAGATGGTCAGATCTGTGTCTGTGCCAAACGAAAAGACCTTTGGTGCACAGTGCCCCCTAATTTCCTGGCTCAGAGTACAGTGTACAAGGTCCAGATTCGGCACCATTATGTCTCCATATGACAGCACTGCGATATCTTCCACTATAATACTCATTACAACCTGAAAAGAATTAAATTCTAATCCAAACCAATCTTATTGCCGTAATTACACCCTCCATAACAAGAGTTTAAAATTATCATATTCTTATATACATCCATGAATGTACCTATTTAAATCTTATTGTTGGTTAGAATGAACTGTGAAAAACTTTGGAAGAAACAAGCATTTCAATGTAAACAGTCACATAACTGTAGCAGGGACATCCAAGGTACTAAGATTACAGAAGCCCTGAAAGTATAGGAAAAGGATGGTAACAAAAACACCAGGGCTATTCATGAAAATCACCAAATACTGATACTGAACCATGTACTGAACCATCTGACAAAATTGCCCAGAATTATAGTCTATTTAGTGCTTTCTTTATGCTATATTATTAGACTACAATAAAACAAATAGTTGCTCTGGCATCACTAATTCAAAATAGGGTAGAGAAAAAAAATCACAACAGGAACTAATCTCATTGATCCCACATACATCATAGCCGCATAGTAAGTGCTACCTCATTATCATTACAAGGAGATATATCTTAGTTCTTGGTCTAAAGTTTTGTTGCTTGTGTTTGACTAGTCCTGTTATCTGCCACAGATGACTGGCTATAAAATCTCAATGCAACATGCTGACTCCAAGAAACAAGAATTATACCGTGAAATTCAGGTCAATGACTTGGTTCTAGAATGTGTCACTTACAAAAAAAAAAAAAAAAAATTAGCCCTAAAGTGAGTTACACACAATGCCAGCAGAAAATTAGATTATCTCTATTAGAAAAATGGATATGCCTACGGTAGGCCAAACTGCTGGTCTATCTTAGTCCAGAATTTTCTGTAGAAGAATAGGCATTATGAGATACGAAGAAAATTAAATAGTCAGACAAACCTCTAAAACAATCCATTATAATCTACCTATGGCAGAAGCTTTCTTAAGCTTCACTAATTAGAGATCAATTTTTGTCCTGAAACATTATTACTTTAAATCAAAACTCTTTAATTTTTTATAATACAAATAAACCCAAAGTAGCTCTTTCTGTGCTTTTGCAAAGTTACTGGTTTCAGTCACATAGTGGTGTGAAGCTGTGCAAAATACTTAATCTCAATTTTCACTGACTAAGTCTTGCCCTTCATTTTAAAATAATAATGAATAGAAGCATACATTTGTCTTCTATAAAACATTACGTTATATAACTTTCATTATAACCCTTTCATTTACTACCATATAAACGATCCCAGGCTTTTGAATATCTTCTGTTAAGTTCCTCCCCCATTAGTCCCTATACTTACTGGAAATGTTTAGCTTTCAACAGAAAATGAAAATGACCATCATCATCATCAAAGAAATTGTCACAATGCATCAGATTGCTATTCAGCTGCTCAGAAATCTTATCTCAGCAATGACTGGTACCAGATGCCATAGAAGAACTGTAAAAGCTGATAGAAAATCATGAAAAAAAATGTTTTTAGGGAAGCTTCTTCTAACTGCTGCAATAAATGTTTGGCATGTTGGAGAGTACAGCTAGACTAGGCAATGTTTTTATTACTTACAAAAAAAACCTGAAGTCAAAAAGAAATCCCCCAAAACTCCACAGGTTAACTATGATCTTTAAAATTTAAACTCAGATTTCCAAGTCAAGTATATTCAGTATTTCCTGCGGTGGTTTTTTATTTTTTCATTTTGAGAAAGGTCAAAACCTCCAAAATTATCTTCTTCATAACTGTCAGAGTATAAATCTTCATAAACAGGCTAATATTTTCCAACTCTTCCTACCTTTAATTCTTTCTGTGCATCTCATTTTGTTTTCATTTTAAATTGGAAGGGCAGAGATTCAAATTGAAGATGGCATTCAAGATATGAGTCTATTTTCCATTCACTAAAATGGAAGGCACTTTTTCAAAATGATTTATTATACTTTCCTGGAACACTAATATTTTTATACTCACTTTGGATCACCATTGCACTCTGATCAAACCTTTTCATTCTGTAATCTTCACAGTCTTCACAGGTGGTATCTACATGCATGCATGAGCCCTTCCAATACAAAGACTACCGAACTCTTACAAATTTCTCTACTTTGTAGTTTCTTTGCATTCCTTCTCCTTACAATGCCATTTGAATTCTAATCTGTATTGAAGACATTAAATATGTACTTTATAAGATGGAAATTAAGAGGCAAAGTAACTGTAGAATGAAGATAATGCTACAGGCCTTGATTATAAAGCACTTGGGGATTTATCACAAAAGTGCTACATAAGGTCTATTATTATCCTTTGAAAATGTATGTCAAAGACATTTAGATATATATGTATACGTTTGAGCCAGATCCAAAATTAGCAAAGCCTTTTAACATAGGCGCAAATTAAATATTTCATTGCAGTGGAGCATAAATAAATGACTTCATACTATAATGAAATGCCATATTATAATGAAAAAGTCCATCATCATTTTCTCTTTGGCAATTTCTGTAAACTGTGAGCCTGCCACAAAGTTCAAACTAATGCTGATTTTTAAAGTAATTAGTACATAACTTTGTGGAGAAATTATGTAAGAACCTGCTCCTATTAAAGAAATCACAAATCATAGACTCTTCAGAAATAAAAAGAAGATGAATGATGTGATCAAAATGTCAAAGCAATCCATTTGCTTGCAAAGCACACAAAAGTAGTTACAAACCATCCAATTATTCCTTAAAGTAAATCATCAAGAACATTGTCACTGAGTGGCCAGCATCTGATTCCTCTGGCATACACAAACCCATCTTACCTGGGATTCCTATTAAGAATCTTTAAATGTAAATACTAGCAGGATGAGAGAATTCAACATACGAATCCATCACTCACGATGTGAATAAAGATAAAGCATTTTCCACTTTCATTTATAGAAGATATCTCTTAAACTTCTTTGGTCTAGACAATTTTTAGCATAAGCGTTTATTTACATTTAGCATAAGATTTTTCAAACAGTCCTTTGGATGGAGACCCAGGTAGCAGTTTAGGATTCCAAAGCATGATCTGAAGGTGGTAGGGGAACCAACATTCATCCCCTTATTAAAAAAGACTTTGATGTGTACAGAGGGATGCTGAAGACATATTAGACAGAGCATTTGGCCTATCAGTGATCCTAGTGCAAATGTCTAGCTACTATGTAAAGGTCTTTGATCTTACTTAATTATCATGAGAAATTTATAGCAGTCCAGGGAGGAACTCAGATCTAACATTTTTATTATTTTGAGTGATTGTATATAAACAAAATAACATCATTTTCTTCCTTCAGATATAGCTTTGACCCAACTATGTAACTTGTACTGCACTTACTTTACAGCACCACATAGGACCTGCCTATCTTTCAAGTTTTCATAAAATAAGGAGAGAATTATTTTTATAAAAGTATTCCTCACATTTATTCACCTATAGTACTTTTGTCCCATTTTTAATAAGACATTTTCTTTCCTTTTTCAAGTGAGGTTCTCTGTCAAAAGGCTCTTAGAAGTATTGGTGTAATTATCACTTCATAGTGAGTTTACCTGTGCTCAGATGCATATAAGAGATTCTGCCCCAAATTACTAACACAGTTCAGCTAAGCTATGAAGAATATGCAATGTTCTTTTCCACCTCCAAACACACAGCGCTTTCAGTAACAATCAGTTCTGCAGGCTATGAGCTGTCAGAAGCAAGAGTATGATCATATTGTGCCCCCTTCACATCTTGGAAACGTCACTGCTTAGGTTTGCACAGGGTTTATTAAAATAGCAATCAGTAGGTTGATAATTCCTAGATATAAGGCAGTTTCAGTTTGTTTTGTACTAACTCTAGAGAGCAATCAGTGGTATGAACAGAGTTTTAAATTTTTGCTTTTTGTATTAAAATAAACTAATATGTCATTGAATTCACACAAGGAAAATAATTTCTTCAGTTTTAGAAAAGGATCAATTATAATTAAATCTAAAAACACTTCCTAAAAATTGCAAAATCCTCTCTCATAATTCCCTACAGATATACAGATACATATATATAGATACAGAGCCCTTACAGGCTCAACTTGATTAAATACAGAAATCCAATGCTACTCGAGACATCCTAAAGTTTCCAGGACATCTTACAAAGGTCTATCCCATTGTTATATTCCCTACATATGTGATTTATGGAAGACCTTGGCCATTTTTGAAGCATCAATTGAGGCCACACGTCATACCCCACAGCACCTAAAAAGATGTCAAACACCTACATATAGGCAATGAATCATGCCTAAAATGTCTTCTACTTTATAAATAGACTTTTATCTATCATAACTTTAAATTGTTTATTATCTACTGCTAGTTTATCTGCTTTCTAATAATTCTGGTTTTAGAAGAGTAGGAAGCTCAATGCCATTTGTAATTTAGATACATTCATCTCAATTTTGAAATCACAGAAATTAAACATGTCTTGTTTGTATTGTTTTTATACTGTCAGTACTGCATAACATCTACTAAGTAAAAGGAGTCCTGTGTGTATAGTTTGGGAATCCACTGAAAGAAGTTCCAGTACTAATAAAATCCATTAGTATTGTCAGTCCTTTGGGCCATGTAACATTTCCTTCTGTACAAGTTATAAACTAACAACTTTAAATATAAATCAGGATTTGTATCCTAAATTAGTTGCATCCTAAAGATTATCCCTGACTCTTCTCAGCTCAGAGAAAGAACAATGGGGTATAAACTTCTATATCTTAACCATATAAACATTTACAGTTTTCAGACACCTTCTGAGCAGTCAGTGTGCCAGAAGCTTGTCCTTATTTTCCAGTTGTATCACCTGGACTAATCTCCCTGCAGACTAACAGCTGTTCCAGCATCACTTCTAGAAGCAAAATCAAGAGGACAAGCTTTATTAGCAATCTGTAAGTTAAGAACATCTAAAAGGAAAAGAATATTTGCAATACATTCATCTCTACAGGTAGAGCTGATTTAGCAAATATTGATGTATGCTGAGGATTTAAAATCAGATTTGGAGTCAAAATTTTCTAACAGATACAAAAGAATTATGTTGCACAAATTCATTTCTTCAATAAAAAAATGGAAGAAATTGGAAATACTTTTTCTGCTTCTTAAATAATGGAAATGTAGATATATGCAGTTACTTCTCCAGGACCTCCTTGTTGAAACAACTGATATAAATTCATTTGTAATTTCAGGCTGTGTTTCTAAGGTCTTGTTAGTGTTATTTATGCAATACCTAAAGCACAGTGCTGCAGAACACACAATTTAGATAGTGTAGTCCAATATACAAATAGACTGTTTCTTCCATGCCACTAAAGACTGGGTATAAATCTCTGTATCTTCTTTGCAAGTTTTGCACATGGGAAGATGGATTTTTTTAAATGAGATATTTATGAATTTAGGTTGCTTTTCATTTTTGCTGTCAAAAGTTA
>JAUBOD010000824.1:7819449-7838468 GCA_032353885.1 Nothura maculosa | reverse complement strand
CTGCCCAGAGAGGTTGTGGAGTCTCCTTCTTTGGAGATCTTTAAACCCCGCTTGGATGCAGCCCTGTGCCATGTGCTCTAGGTGACCCTGCGTTTGCAGGGAGGTTGGGCTAGATGACCTCTGAGGTCCCTTCCAACTTTAAGCATTCTATAATTCTGTGATTCTATGAAGATCCTGTACTGACAAGATTGCTAATCTGCATAGAAATGGAGATCTCCACTTCAGACCTCACCTTCCAAAGAGATTTGAAATGTGCAGCAATTAATGTTTTTAAAGAACCTCATGTAAACAGAAATATGAAAGAAAAAAAATCTAGTCATCTTTTGAGAAACATTTCCACCAAGTCCTCTTCCCTCTGCCATGTCCTCGCACCTCTGTTGTTTAGTGCATGCATGAGAAGGAAATGGACAGCTCAAGGCAAGATGTGTCACATACCAATAGAGTTTAGAAGAATATGACCCATCTAAGCCAACAGCATATCACATCTAGTCTTGAAGTCAATGGAAATCTCCCCCAGGTTTTGGTGAGGCCCAAATGTCACCTCAGCACGCTGATCAGCAGCGGAAAGCTGAACAAGCATACCCAGCTACAGCAACTGTGAAAAAGCAGGAGTAAAATGTCGTGTTCTACATTTCAGAGTATTGACATAATCAAGCAAAGATGCTAAAAGGTCATTCCCTTGAATGTTTTTTTTCTGAATGTAGCATATTTAACATGATGTACAGGACTAGTTTCTGAAAAAATTAAGCTTCTATTTTACATTGCACTTTTCCATCTCTCCCAGCTGTGGAGATAACCTTAAGACCTGACCAACGGGGCTATTTCAAGAGTTATGAATCTCTAATAATTCTACTGTGTGTTACATTCAAAGTCCTAATAATTTTTGAAGTATCTACATGAATTATTTGACAACTACTTCAAAAAATAGAATAAAAAAGGACTGGAAATTGCTATGAAAAAGAGTAAGAAACAGAAAGACAAGTTAAAGATAGATGAACAAGGATAGGGAAGGCAGAGGTGCAAAAGAGAGAAACTTAGTAGTGCTTGATGTGGGCATATTTCTCAAATATCTACCATCTATATAATGTACGTGTCCACATCAGAAATAAGTAATAATAATATATAAACATCCAATCTTCATTTGGGCAAAAGTAAAAGCCTGCAAAGTGTAGGCATTTACCTTTCAGCCAGTGTCTTCAATGTTCTTTACAGTCAATGCACTGAAATAGGAATCTTGACAGGGGGGATTCATTTCATCCTAAAATAGATGGTTACAAATAGGTCGAGTGATTCACTTCTTGAAAATACCTATTTCTCTGAGTTTATTTGAAAAGGAACCTAGGGTGACTCGTTCCATTCTGAATGCTTACACCATAGATAGCTGTAATTAGATGAGATGATCTACCCAATCACTAGGCAGAGACAAGATTCACTTCATCTTTATATGTCCCTCATGGTGACAAGGAGGGCTATGCTGTGGATTCCTATTTCAGCTCATGGATTTTGGTCATTTCTGTCCAATATGTTTGCATTAAGTGCATTTCTTAGATAATACCACCCTGTGCCACATGCTTTCTGCCACGCTGTGCCATGTGCTTTAGATGTCCCTGGTACAGCAGGGAGGTTGGACTAGATGATCTCTAGGTGTCCCATCCAACCTTAAACATTTTGTGATTCTGTGACCATTCTGCAATAATACAAAGTTATATTTATTCCAGTCAAATCTAAAGTAGAAAATCTGAAAAATCAGAATAATGCCCATGAAGACATTTTAGATTAATGTAAATAGATCTACCTAAGCCTCCCATATTTTGCCTGTATTGAGCTTAATTATGCAATGTAAACAGAGAATTATTGTGGTCCATTTCAAGAGGGGATAAGTTTGGGGGCACAATCATATTTGAAAATGCTATGTAAGTGAAAGTAATTACATTTGAGTAGAATTTCAATTAAAAATAGATATATTCAGGCCACTAGTAGGCATTCAGTTTTGACCAGAATACAGAGACTGATTAGAACTACAGAAAGGAAGACTACTGGAGTATTTCTGCTCCACATTACATGTATGCATTCTGAACTGTCCAGTATTCTGAAAGCAGTGATCTTGCTATATGTGAATTCTAATGAGTGTTCAGGGGAAAAAAAAAGTGCAAGCTTTACTACTTGATACCAGTGACAGGGTCCATTTTTTTAAGGATATCAGTAACTGATTTGAGACTGTATTTTCATCAGATAATAACTAGTGGGACCCAGTGTCTCTGCAGCAAAATTCTCATCTTCTGCTTCATTAACATTCAACCATAGCAGCCTGAGGTTCAATTGCTTGTTTTGGAAAGGTCAGAATGTCACAGCCAGTTACTGGGAGATGCTTTTCTGTTCAGTTCTGCTAATTTTGTGCACTTTGAAAGGAAACCGTGCAAGTTCCTTCCTGTGGAGAAAAGGAGATCTTGGGGATCCCAACACCACCACAGCCAGTTCCTGCTGCTTTCTCAGAGCAGCACCAGGCAGATGGGAAGAAGACGGTGATTACCTGGAGTTGCACTCTGTCAGATTCCCACTGCAGGGCAGTTTGCTGGGGACCATTCCATCACTCCAGGATATCCCCAGGCCTGTGTCTTCTCCTGGAGGCTGGCAGATCTGACTGTTCCTCAGTCTCCATCCTTTTCTTCTTCTCTCAGACTGCCCTAGAGCAAAGCTACTCTTTGCTAGGTTTTCCCTTGAGCTTAGGAAAGAGTAATTTCCACTTTTATCCCAATAATAGTGCAAAGCTCCTGCAAGCAGATAAGGTTACAAGCAAAGTAACAGCAGGCAAAGAAAGGGGGAAAAATGTGTTACTTCCCCTTTCTTCAATAAAACTAAATGCCAGAAGTAGTGCTTGTCCTCAGCTTATATGAACCTTCCTGCCTTCCTCCTCACACAAAGGGATCCTCCTGGAGCCTCAGAAAACAAGGAAACACTTAAGGAAGCTAGTCTTGATTCTGCAACAACCTTTGAATCAGTGGAAGAGAGAGAATACTTAGAGACAGGAGACTGCAGGATGCCATGTTGGTGAACAGGACAAAATCTGACTATGAAACTATTTGGATGTTTGACCAATTTTGTAAGATTAAATAAATGGAGACAGGTGGCAAGGACAAGGAGTAAAAGAGAGTAAGAATCTCCCTAAAATATAAGTGCTATTCCTCAGTAGATAGAAAGAAAGAGCCTTGCTTTGACAAATCAAAGGCATGAAGGAATCAGAAATTAAAAACAGAATCATTGATATGTGGTAATGCTTTTATTTCCACTGAGTTTTAGATAAAATGGAAAGGTAGAAATATATTTTTTTCTTTTTTTTTCTGTAATTTGCTTTTAGTGTATATGTTGCTATTTCTGTGGCTGTGACAGGCAAGATTCCTAACCAGGGCATAAGGTACCACTGTACTTAGAATTACATAAGCATATGACACAAAGTATCTTCTGCCCTAATGTCATTGCTAAGAAGTATTTGGGTACTTCAAAAAAAAGCTTAATCAAAAATTCAGCCAGAGTAAAGATTTACATTGCTTTGAATGGTCTTGTGGGTTAGAACCTATTTATATAAACAGAAAACTCAATCAGATGAAGATAAAATAACACCAGAGATAAGTATGTTTATAAAAAGAATATCATCACAGAGGTGTTGTGAGCATCCAGTTGAACAGGGCAATGATTCTGTGATATAACAGAACAGAAAAGCAGGAACCACATATTTTTCTTTAATCTTTACACAATCGAGCAATAAATTATGTTAAAAATCTGTTTATGAAAAGAGAATCTCAAGTGATACACAGAGCAAGTCACTTCATGGACAATCGGCAATTGACACAGTATTGACACAGTATCTGAATTAAAAGATCTGGAATCATTTCCTACTTGATGCAAACCCCAACTACATGCATGATTATACTCGATATATGCTGAATATATGCTGCAAGTGGGAAGCGTGGGAGATGTTCTTGTCATATTCCTGGTCTGGAGAGCTGCCAGACTGATATCTTGGGGCAAACAAGTCAGTGTTGATGCTGCGTTAGGTGCTGAAGTTCAAGAAGAGCAAGAGAACATGTCCCGTCAGTGAGCAGACGCCTTTAACCCAGGCACAGCAAAGAGCAGATGTCTCTTTTGTGAGATTTAGGTGCTAGCAAGCCATTGTATTGGTCATAATTTGCTCACATTTGCACTAGTGTTAATTGGGGTGAAATCTCTCTGTAACTTTGAGCTTGCTCTTGTACAAAGACAGTAGGAAGTGCAAATCAAGCCCATTATATCTTCACTAAAAGGAAGATAGAGTTTTTTTGCAATAGGATTACAATTTACTTCACCAAAGTTTGGAGGTGTTTCAACTTTCATAAATTCCTTCAACAAAAAGGGAGAGATTTAATGTGCCCTACTAAGATGAGGTTTCCTGAAGAAAGCATTTAATAAGGAGCCGTAATGTGCCAAAATCCTGCTGAGGTTTCACTCATGCTTCAGTCAAGCAGGTAACATGTACTGGTATTCAAGAAAGGCTCAGGTGAAAACAACATATCCTTGGACAGCAAAATACTCAAAGTGCAAATGATGTCAAGATTATGGATATTTTTGGCTGTCAGATATCCAGCAAATGCAATTAATCATATGAAAAATGTTAATATTTTGTTGTGCACTAGCCTTCATAGTTAATAATTTCACTTGCTATTGAGACTGAATCACCCCCCCGCCCCATCTGGCACACTGCAAATTGCCATCCACTGTCTCTCTCCAGTACGTCTGCCCTGCCCTTGCGACTGACAGAGTACAGAATACCAACAATGAAATAAACACCTAAAACAGATTGATCTGGCTTTTGCTCGAAGCAGTTTAAAAAAACACCAAAGAACTGTGAGTCCAGAAGCTGCACAATGAATCACAATGAAACTCTGCAACTGGGAAGAGATGCCAATTTTTTTCTCCTTTGTGCTTGGCTGCTTTCTGCAAAGCAACTTTCACTTGTATCTGTTTTCTGTCATATAATTATTTAAAATAATTCACACAACAAGCACCAGTAATCAGCAAAATATGCTCATATAGAGTTAGGAAGGGAAAATATATTAATACCGAGACACATCCTGACATCATGATCATCCTGCAGCTCAGAACTAAGCATTAAGCTGATTTCATGCTTTTGAAAAAGAATAGGCTAGATGAAAGCAGAGCTGCACTCCATGTGGTACATACAATCAAGTGTCAAAAGCCACCAGGTAACCTCGACCAATTCCCTGGCTTGCTGTAAGCATTGCAAATGCTATTTGAGAGAGAATCAGAATAAATCAGGACTACCCAGTATGTCGTCATCACAGTGCAGAAAGCCAGTATCAGTCATCCCAGGCACTGAAGCACAAGGAGCTCTTCATCAAGTGTTTGTTCAAGTTTTGCTCTGTGGTGAAGAAATTCTTCTTTCAAATGCAAAAACTAATGGAATGGTCTCCCCAGGATGGTTTCCATTTCAGCTGCAATGCCTCAAACATTCCTGTGCTGAACAGGATTTGGAACAGATGAATAAGTGAGCAGAGGTGATCTAGGTGCTGTCCTTCTTCTCTAAGTAGATCTTAATAGCACATGGCCAGTGGTTCATATCAAATGCATTTAGAACCATAAGCTACTCAGATTTCCTGAACTTTGTGAAATTGACCGTGGTAATCAAAGCTTTCTTATGAGCACTAAGGAAGAAAATGTCTGCAGTTAGGATTTTGCCTCTGAAAACTTATCTGAGCTTTGAATGTTGTAACAATAGCATTTTTATCAGTCTGACTTTCAAGGAAAACATGGCATGTCCTATTGCAGTGTATGTATGAAGATGTGGGACTCTAAATCTCCCCATGTTCTACAAGTAAATCCCACTAGGTTTGAATACATCCCCTGGGAGAATTATTCTGAAAGCACAATGCTAATATTGTAATATCATAAATAATTGCCTTACTAAAGTCTCTGCTTTCCCTCTTGATTTGTCTGTGTTTATTCACACTTAGGACTGAAAATGAAGCACAACGTCCATTTACAAATTAATCTACAAGCTCCAGTTAGCCTTTAACTTCAGAAAATTGATCAGCGCTATCCAACTAGTTCAGATAAAATGTTCCTCATCACTAATTCATGTCATTGCATGTTTCTAAAGGCAGGAGGATCTTCTCAATGAGAGCTCAAAGATTGCCCTCAAATGTGAGTAGGAATATGGCCTTTCTAGGAAAATCCAGAAGAAATAAGAATTACTGTAAGTCTAGAATAGACTGTAAGTCTATTCTGAAAAAAAAATGACATACCTTGCCTCAGAATCAGTTTCATTCTCTCAGTTAAATAAATATTTCTGTACTGATAAAAACCAAAAATAATGGCCACAAAATGAAGCAACAAAAGTTCCACAGGAACTTAAGGAAATATTTCTTAACTGTGAGGGTGACAGAGCCTTGGACCGAATTGTGAAGAGAGGTTCTAGAATCTCCTTCTCTGGAGATCTTCAAAACCCACTTGGACACAGCCCTGTGCTCTGCATGACCCTACATGTCCAGGGAGGTTGGACTGGATGATCTCTAGAGGTCCTTTCTAACCTTAAGGATTCTACGATTCTACAATAAGAATGATGCAGACTACTGAATAGTAACACATAGTACATTGGACTTACTTACTTCCCACTCAGCCACATAACTGTAACCTTGAAAATCTCCTTGAAAATCAATGAGATGATAGACTGTTTTAATAGTCCTCAAGCTTCATTTGTATGGTTGCATCTGTTCTGGAAGCAAGGAATTATGACCAATATCATATTTGGCTTTATCAGTCTCATTTTAACTTGTTGGTTCCCCATTAGCAAGAGCAACAAGAAAGAATCCCTAAGGAGACATGTTGCTAGCAGTCAATGGGTGGGAGGCTGTAAGGTCAGTGTCTTTGAAGTGCTACCATGTTGAATATCCATGTCAGGCTCCCGGCTTGCTACCAGTAACTAACTCATTTAGCAGCTTTAAGAGGATGACTTCAGTGGAAATCCTATGAGTTAAACAGTAAGTAGCTGTGCATGACTTCAGTGAGGTTCTTCACAAATTGACCTCTATTGAATTACTCACGAACACAAGGTAAAATTCATGTTACAGTAGCTAAGGTTAAGTGGTTGCAGGCTCTGGGAATATCTGTCATTGGAATCTGATTTGATATTTTTACAATGCCTCACATTTTTCTAAACACTTAGACATGCATATACAACCACTATCAACTTCAGAGGATTCAATAGTTTTTCTAATGAGTATTGGCAAGATATATAATACAATACAATACAATACAATATAATATAGTATAATATAATATAATTAATATAATAATATAAAATACCAATATAATTATAGCATTATATTTTACTAAGCTGTATAGACTTCTCAAACTTTCTTACAAATCTACATGTTTTATTGGTGCTAGATGTGAATTTAATTAGTAATCAGAACTCTGGGTCTTTCCTTTTAATTCTAAACCTCTGGTTCAAAATATTTTAATATCTTTATTTTACTTCTTTGCAATACCATAAAGGAGACATTGAAAATTCAACTTTATACTTGATAAATCTTTGTTCAAAATATTCTGCTAGGGCTATAATTTTTTTAATTTAGTTCCTATGTATTTAAACCACTTACAAAGAACTCAAACCTAATTAACCATATTTTGACAAGTAACATATTGTAAAGGTGATTTATGACGTCTGCTATAAATTTTTCTATTGGCTAGTTAGGATAAGTACACCTTGCACACAGGCAAGACTGCCATAGTGTATCCTCAAAGCTTAGGCCTCTCCCTCAGACCAATGCCCGAGTCAAGAAAACACACAAAACACAAAGCACTTCTTTTAGGTGAAGTTTTCACATTGGTATTCTTGTCCTCTTATGGCTAAAGGCATGGGGGGAAAAAAACGGAATTTTATTACTGCTGCTGCTGACAGAAGATTAATAGTCATTTCCTCATTGCTTGCCACCACAGTGTTTTGAGAGAGATAGATAATGAAAACTCTCCATTAGCTTAAGTGCTGGGGCTGCTCTTATGGGATCCTAAGTGTCATTGGTCCACTCTGTCCCAATAAAGACAAATTCTTTATAAAGAGTCTTACAAAAGAAAAACTGAAGGCAAGTAAGAGGAACTTGTTAAACTACTATTTGCAAGTCATGTCATTATTTTTAAGTGTAATTTGGCATCCCTGGTCATAATCTTTCAATATCAGCTATAAGTAGTATATGTATCCAAACAATTGAGAAAAATAATTATCTTTAAATTTTCCTCCCTCTGCATGTCCATTTATGGCTCAAATGAAGGAAAATGGAAATAACAGCCTTTTCGAATAACAGTGTTTTATTTTAGATGAAACACTTTAAGTTGTGAGGAGAATGTAAGTAACTGAGCACTAGTTGAGAGTTAATACAATTTTAACTTTGTCTCAAAAAAATGAAAGTTATTTTGGCATGTATTTTTCTTTTACAAATATTCTCACATTTCAGAACCTTTGGAATCCAAAATACTTGGGAAGTTTGAGTTATAATTATATATGAATTCTGCATAATCAACTCATCTCTTTTTTTGTTGGTTGAGCTTGGTGCCAGACCAGATCCTTTGTGAACTGTGAGAAATAGCTGCACTGAAAAGCAGTTTTCTGAAGAAAGACACTGTTGGATATCTAACCACAAATAGAGATAGTTTCCTTGGAACTTGGAGTAAGGCTGAACACAAAATATTCCTTTTACCCCAAACTGAGTTCATTGTCCATAAGATTAGTGAGCTGGATATTTTGGGTTGTTCTCTCACCTGAGAAATAGTTAAGAGTTAACACAAATCACAGCAGTTTTTGCAGGACAGATGAAAAAATCCATCCCCACTTGACCATAACTGTGTTCTAACTTGGACAGAAAGGAGATTTGAGCCCAGGCTTTCTTGCTTTAAGCCATTGTCATCCCTTGTCATATCAGGACACTCCATTCTTACAAGACTTATGTTTTAATTTCATTTATAACATCTATGAGTCCATAGTTTCATAGGATTTTACCTAGGAGAGGAGGGATGTGAGTGCTGATCTTTATACCAGGGAGCTTTTAATTTATATTATTTTATTATGCATTTACCCAGTTAGTGGCTAAAATGCACAAACCAGCTTTAGGGAAAAAAAAAAAACCCTCAATATTCCTCCTGTCTGTGTTGAAGACCTGACTACTAAACTAAAAAACCATCCTTACTTTTATGCTCCAAAGTTTGGATCCAGTTATGCTCTAGTGCTTTTCTATAGAGAGATGCATAGTCACTCAGAGAGGTAATTTCCTCGGTTCAGCTTACACAGCCTGATATTTAGAGCAGCCTTCTGCAAAGTGGAAGGGTGGACGGGAATCCCTCCACATAGATCTCTTTTGATTCCTGCAGCAAGAGTAAGAAATCTGTGCAGAAAATAATTGGATTAATAAAAAATTTCCTTGATAAAAAAAAAAGAAAGAAAAAAAGAAAGAAATATTCTGTGTTGTTGAATGTTGTATAAGATGCAATCCTCACAGAATCACAGAATGGAAGGGACCTCTAGATATCATCCAGTCCAACCTTCCTGCTGAAGCAGGGACACTAGAGCACAGAGTGGCCTCCAGGCAGGTTTTGACCTCCTGAGTCTCCTCCTCTCCCAAGAAGAAACTCCTAGATTATGTCTATGCCTTTACCTAAGCTGACACTCTTGTCAACCTTTAGGCTTAAGACACTTAGGTTGAGTTGCTCAAAGTCCAAAAGGCAACTTCCTCTGGCTCATGGCAGTTGAGTTTCTACCACTTTTGACAAGAATGAACTTGGTCTTCCACTCCAGCTCTCTCATGTACTGTCCACATCACCCTGACAGGCTCTTCCACTCTATAGGTTGTCTGCAACTCAGCACTGCCTTTATCTCCCCTTGGCATACTTTATATGAGAGACCACAGCTCAATGACAGTAACCATTTGCATGTTATCAAGACCAGCAGATCCTACCAGGTCTCGTGGATACCAAAGATAGCCAGGAGAAAATATTCTGTTCTTTAAAGAGTCAAATGAAAAAGAGATAGAAACTCTGAGTGTTTGGACTCCCACAGAAATCAAGGGCAAATACATGAAAGACTGTACTTACTAAAGCTGTCTGTTTCTAACCATTTGCTCCAGGCTCTTCTTATGGCAATGAGATAAAGGCATAAACATAGACATCTGCTGCTGCTGAAAATGTTTCAGGATATCCAAGAGACCCATGTGGGGCTTTCAGAAGTAAGGTAGGATCTTTGGGATACCCATGTCCTTACTGGTTTGACACCTGGAGGCCAGAGAGGTTTACCTAGGTGATACTAAACTCATGTAGTGCTCAGTTACACTCGAAGTACAAAAAAAAATCTGTCTTTTTTTTCTTCATGAAATGTACTCTATTGGTTTTAGGATATTTTGGCGGTTAGAACAAGAACACTAGCTGGTTTAAAATATTTGATGTATTTGAGTGACATTACCCACAACATTATGCCACATTTCTAACCAGAACCAAACCAAGACCCTTTACATATACTGTAGAATACTTCTAATATGAAAATGTTTCTTTAAATATTTTTGCAGTTCTCTTCAGAAAGTCAAATAAAAGAATGGCAACACTGTCTCCAGGGATAGATCAAACATCATGTTTTCATGTTGAGTCAAAAGCAAATTCAATAGACCTTACTACAAGGCAGTCAAATTCCTTCTTCAAAAATAAGAGACGTAAGTGCATCACAAATATCTCATGGCAGGTCAGTATTTCAGAACAGGAACTTGTAAAAAAAAAACCAAAGAGATGGGGGAAGAAGAAGCATCAGAAAGTATTTTAATACCTGGCATCATTATCCTGTCTGTGTACTTATATTATGCAAACTGACAAGGAATATTTCCATTTCCCGGTGTCTGTGTTATATTTACTATTTTAGCTCAGCACTTCACTATAAATTTAAAAGAACATCAGAAACTAAAGGCCAAACATAGGAAGAGATATACAACTTCAATTTGTAACAACAAAATGGTATTTTAAGAAGTCAGTCTTTTGTTCTGTGTTCTGATTTTATAATATTTCACATTTATAATATATCACATCGAATAATTCAACCCAGGAGAACTGATCTCAGTCTTTATGATTACAAAAGTGATATATGAAAGGTGCAGAAATTCGTAATCCAGCAGGTATGTAGATTGTAGGTAATCACAGAAGGCAAGATAGCATTATTTCTCACATCTCTATCTTTGTACTTTTTTTCCTATTTCAGAATGGCTCAGCCCAGTTTGTACCAATACCTACTCCATGAAGGGAGATGCTAATTAAGGGAGCTCTTCCTTTTCCCTGCTATCTATCCAGTACAACACATGTTCCCAGTAATTTGAATACACCACCACTTTCCAGCACAGCGTGACTCAAGGAACTTTATTTTCCTTTCCTTAGGGACTAGCAAGATTGAACAGAATGACAGTCAGACTGATAACATCTTGTGTTCTGCCTGTTTTAAATAAAATCCCACTCAAGTACTGCTCTCTAGGGGAAAGAACTCATGCATTGATTAATTCACCTGCTAGAGTTTCCATGATCACTTTGAAATGTTCTCCAATTCCAACACTCTCTGGAACAAGAATTCACATTTTTATGATAGAATTTCACTTTTTTTTTCTCACTTTGGGAAATGTCCTTGCAACAAGTAGGTCTCTCCAACACAAGAAAAGGTCTAATTCCAGGATGAGGTGTGCATTGAGGATATCAAGGGCAAATAGAGCTAAAACTGCGCTTACGCCTTTTCAGAGCTTGGCCTGGAATAAGAATCAAGTAAATGTGTTTAGCCTCATTGTGCATCACTTCTATGTTATTGTTGCAGCACTAGTATCTATATGTTTAAATTGACACCAGAAATAGAATCGTTGGGAGAACATGCCCCAAACTGAAATAATTGTCCCATATTCATCACTCTATCTTTGGAAAAGCTACCTTTATTTCCCATTTGCCATGATAACCAGTCACATAAAAATGACTATAATCATCCTATTGGTGATAACCAATTTCTCAAACTTAGTTGACAGATCTGGATAATTTTTTTACTTTTCAGCAATGACCTAAAGTGTCTTCATTCTTGCAATGATAAAGTAACAGAGGAGGAATCTTACAGAGGAGTCCTCATGTCTTTTCTTTTTTTTATTTCTGTTCATGCTCCTTTCTGGACTAGCCCAGTACCTGAACTCTCTTCTGTTGTGTAGTCCTGCAGTTTGTAGTTCTTCAAGTGTGCATGTCGTCTCTTTAGCTATACTTACACAGTAACTGATAAAAATAATACTCATTTTTTGAAGGTGATTTTTAAAATCTTTCAATTCCACGGTTGTAAAGCTATCATATAATTGTCATATTAATAGGAGATTACCTTGAAATGGAAGAAAGAACTCTTCCATATTTTATATTTACCAAGTTATATATATTTTTCTATATGATTCAGCTTCCATATGCCAAGATTAATAATTATCTTTTTATTGATGTCCTAGGTCATCCTGCCTTCTGCCTGCAATTTGTGTTCATTTTTATTCTGCTTCCCAGGATGAGAATATCATCATCACAGCCTAAATTCAAGGAAGATGCATAAAAATACCTAGGTCCATTCTGTCTCTTGAAAATCCTTGTAAACTTAAAACTTAGAGATCAAGGCTTTTATTTCAAAGATTCTGGAGAGTTTTAAAAAGAGTTATAAGACCTAAAAATGAAGGAACGAGAGGAAATCCACACATTCTGCTCTCAAATTATTATAAAGTGGAAGTGGTGATTCTGTAGGTGGCACTACGAGCCAATGCTTCCACATAGCATTTGAAGTTCAGTACTGCACAAGAGTGCATCTTTCAAGAGACCATCTTTCAGAAGACTTGTATTGATAAGGTTCTGGCAACTCTGTGGTTATCAGTATTATCAAGGCACTTTCTTCAAGAAGGAAGGTGTTTATATCAGTGAGTTGTCAAAAATGCTTCAGCTGATATCTGCTGGCAGATACCCAAGGGAATTCAGGTCTCCTGTTCATTTTTTACTGTAAAAACTGTGATCCCTATCACATTTTATCAGCAGTTAAACCTAACAAGAAGAACAAGATATGGTCCATTTTCCTTTTATTCAAGTAAGTCGTATGTTGTGCAACTACTAACTAAAGGGGATTTATAAACATATAGATATAGAAATAAAATTAGGTGGTACATAAAATAAGTTTCTTTTTTCTGGTCACAGTAGCTGTTTGGTGCTATATCTGGGGTAGAGGCTTGTATTTATACCCTATTCCCATGGAGAAGATCAAGCAGCAAGCTTTTGCAGAAAATAAGGGTTCTTATTTCTTTGAGACTGTTTCTGGATTATCTGAGAAGGAGAAATCTGAAGGGAATATCAAAGGTTACTAGGGTGTCTATTTCAAAATAGTTTTGGCAGTCAGCTTGGGAAAAAAAGAAAAGAAAGTCTTTGTGGTATGAAAAAGCTAAATTGCTGAGGAATGTCATCCCTTCCTATGCTGCTTACTTTTCCATATGTTTATTCATTTATTTGTTTAGCAGCTTGCTCAAGCTTGAAGCTAAAGCCTGAGAGAAGTATGTCTGTTTAATAAAAGAGCCTGGCATTCTCCCAGGGATTTGAGGGAGAAGCACTGCATTTATAACAAACTCTGGCATATACCAAACAGCCTTTAGTGACCAACTTTGCCAGAGGGAAGTTACAAGGGTGACATTTTGCCAAATCCTTTCCTTTGCATAGTCGCAGCCATGTACAAATGAAGCATGTGAGAGCAACTGGCCTTTAATAAAAAAAGAAAAAATAATATTACATCAGACACAGGCAGGACATGAGTTTGCCAAAGGAGGGATGAAGGTAGATTCCAGAAAATCAAAAGTCATATTCTCAATATCTTCACCAAAAGCTGTCCCAGAATTTGAAAATTGAAAGTTGCCGCTATTTCTCAGCAGGACCGTTTAAAACTTACCCAGTGCGCCTCACTCAGCCTCAGAGGACCAGATATAAGTCGTCCATGGAGCTAAATAAAGCACAACAGTGAACTAAGAAGTTATTGATGTCCAAGAATCTTCTGACATCCTAACATTTTACTCTGGAGCAAAGCAGCAGCCTTTTCCCTTGATGTAGCCTGTTTTCTGTGAGGCCGCGTGACAGCAGCGTGGGGAGCGCATTGACCCAAACCGTGGGGCTGAGGACAGATAATTTAGAGAGGGCCAGGTTCCAGCAGGCAAATATGCCAATGAATAAAGGAAGGCTTGTGAGTGCATGGATGTAGAGGGCAAGTACAACTTTCCAAGCTGGTAACAGAAACTTGGCTCAAGAAAAATCTCCAACAAAGTGCCCTGTGCCTGCCTGAGCACAGTATGGACATGCAAAACTGGACGTTCTGCTTTTTTGTTGTTGTTGTTATTGTTGGTAGTGAGATTTGCATGAGTCCTAGTGTGGATGCCTGGTTTCCATCTCTGCTGAATATTGATTTTGTACAGAGCAAAACCCAGGAGATGGAGAGGGAAATGATGTTTCTAGCTGAGACCAGCTGAAGAGGACCAGGAAACTCTGGTGCTACTCATTTAAGATATACCTCCTTAGTCAAACCAGGCTGCAGCTCAGGATAGTAAAACATTTTTTTAAGGGTGGACTAGTCACTAACTGACTAAACATTGTAGTAATGGATTGGTGAAGCAAATTGAGAGAGTCACAACACATTGCAATCTAGAGAGGCTTTAAAATATCAAGGGAGTTTAGACCTGGGAGAAGAGCAATGGAATATGTTTTGTAGAAATGAGACCATTTCACTGTGGTAACAGCTAAAGAGGGAGGAAATTAGCTGCAGAAGATAGATGTCTGCAACTTGAAGGAGAAACCATGTGTAGAACTGTGCTGTATTCCTCAGAGGACTCACAAATGAGGAGGGAAATGAGGCACTGAATTGTGTACAGGTGTTTTATAGCTTTGTCTAGATCCATACTACTCTATGTTAAAAGCAGGCTTGTTACCTGAAAATTTTACAAAGCCTGAGCATATTTTGCTCTTACTGTGTGTCCTTGGAGAGAAAACTGTAAATCAAGACTGTTCATGGTGAAATGTCTTGGAAAAAATGTATTTAAACTTCCAGCAATCTGAAGGGATAGCTTCAGTACAGGTGGTCTGAGGCTGCTGGGCCACAAGGCAAGAAAAAGGCAAAGACCCTGTTCTAGACATAGAAAATAAAAAGGGCAAAACAGCCACAGTCTAATCAAAAGAGGAAAAACTAAGATGAACCTGGATTCAGTCTGCTGTGACCCAAATGCAGTAGCTTGTCCAGGACACTGACTGATTTTTGAAGTGCAAAATCCCTAGTGAATTTTTCATTACCAACAAGTAAATGTTCCTAACGAACCTGGAGCTTATCTCGGTCAGCAATTTTACAAAGCAATCCATATAATCCATTATTTCTGAGTCATTTTTAGCCAGCAGATCATCTGTGATGTGTACTAATAGATTTTGGGGTGTGTGATTGACCATGTCAGTCAGATGGTGTCAGCTGCATGCACACAGATAGGGCACAACAATAAGAGAATGGTGAATGATGAATAATGGATACAAAATGCAATTTTTTTATCAAGGACTTATTTTTTTTGAATTTAATACAAAAAGGACATACACTGATACTTCTTTTAAAGTATGCTACAACAATTTATTATACATTTACATGGCAAGATATAAAGATATAATGTAATTGAAATGTGACACTAAGTTTAATGCATCCAGTGAGTCTTATATTCCCTCCTGGTTTTTAGCAGAAAGGGGTTTAAGAATTTCCTTCCTGAATGACAGGCAATAAACAAAGTAGTGATTTGGTGTTAAAAAAGAGTTTTTCACTATATGTTTTCATTCTGGAGGAAGAAAAACAATGCTGAAGGCAAATATATCTTTATTTGGAATTGCTTTGACATTTATTTAACTCTATCTCTGTGTGCCTTAGGAAATTAACAGTCACACAGCCAATAGGTGGTGAGAATTATATTCTAGCATTATAAGATATACAGAATAAAACCTGGATTATCCTACATTGTTTTTGTCTTAGAAGCAATTCTCCTAGATTTTGGGTGTCAATAACGATTTTCCCCTCAGGAATTGTATTCTACAGGTCATTGAATATCCAGTTGTACTTCTGCAAAGGTAAAGGAAATGTCTGAGAAAATCTATTTTTTGTTTGTTTGCAAAGAGGAGAACAATATATATGTATTAGCAATGTGCTCCATTTAACTGTGATGGAAATAATCAGATCTTTTTCTTATACAGGGTTTGCAGTGTTTGAAATAAAAATGATTTCTTATTTTGGGCAGTCAAATCCTTGTAAATTATCCCATTGACAACAGACACTAATTCACTTACATTTTATATCAAAACCAGCAGGAGTGCAAATCAGAATGTTATTGTACATCATTACAGGATATATCTAGTTCATTCAGTATAGACTTCTCTTAGCTTTTCACTGAGAAGAGCTTAGCTGAGTCAGAGACGTAAATATATATGTATTTTTCTAGAAAATTCTAGAAAAGAGTTTTTAAAAAAGAAAAAGAGAGAATCAGTACCCATTGAAATTGCTGCCCATATTAAAAATATATATGTTTTTCATAGAAATACAAGGTCAAGAAAAAAAAATACCAAATGTTTTTTGGCACTCAAAAATCTTCTTGCTATATCTATCTTAGTATGAGATAGATGAGAAAATATCACTCACAACTGAAACTTTCTGCTTTTATGTCCTGTGGTTTAGAATGTGGTTTCCATTATTTCCATTTCATTTTTCCAAAAATGTGGTTGCGTATCCTTAACTTTATAGCTCCATTGCATTATATAATGAAATTATACAACTCCAGCTTTTTTAAGCATACAGCACACAACAGAATAAATCAGGGTTTGCTGGGACCTGTCTCTGCCGGTCTATCTAAAGGTGTTTATGGACATGCCAGCGTGCACAGTGCCTGTTATACATTAATGAATAAATGCATGAGTTCTACATGCCATTGGCCACTATTTGTTCATTCATGTGTCTTTTCATTTTCATCCCTTCAGTGGAGGCCTCTCTCTCAAACAAATAACTAATAAAATATCAAAGCAAACCTTTCTAACACAAAATAAAATAACCACGGGCAAAATGTTGTTCTTTCACAGCATTAAACTACTATTTTACTTCACAGAGCTATACTTAGGGACACAAGAGCAGAATTTTGTCTTATTTTTTTCAATTATATTGTCCATTATTCAAGAATTTATTATCATTAATAGTTATTACTTGTATGTGTTTTAAAGTACAATTTAACATTGCTGATAAAAGGTCTTCTACATACAAAGTAAATGCTTTTTGTGAAAAGTGCTTTTTGAATGGGGCATTCAACCCATTATGTCTGCACATCTCAGATCCTTTAATACAACACTTCTGTGGGGTGGGAAAACGCTGCTAGATTTATTTTGCAGAAAGGGAGCTGGGGAACTTGCTGCAGCTCGATGAAGGGGCTTTGAAGAGTATCCTTAGAGCCCTGCTCAGGCTTGAGGCTCTGCAATCCTCTGCAGCAAATAAGAAAAAAAAAGAGAAAAGCACAGGCCATTAGAGAAATGGGTGATTTTTCCTGGAAATAGTGCATTTTCTCTGAAAGTACTAAGATCTGGTCTGAAGCTGATTTCATGTTAACTTTGTTGTCTTTATCCCCAAGTGCCTAAGAGAGCCTGAGGTTTAACCTCTGAAACAAACCTGTGCCCCCAGGTTGTGACCTGTCTCCCTAGTAGGTGTGACTGACTCACTCCTCCTTTTCTAAGACAAAAAGCCTGGTGGTCAGAGCAATTACCCAGGGAGCAGGGGACACAAATCTCAGGACATATTTGGCCTGAAGACACCCAAGGGAGCACCCAGCCTCATAGATATCCCTAGAGCTGCCACAGAGCCACTTTGCACTCCTCTTGTTGATTGTGAGTAAAGATTGAAAGAATCAGAAAGAAAATGAACAAAAAAGTGTCTATAGACCAGTAACAAGGATGAGTAGCATGGAAAGAAGCCTGGTTTCTGTTTCTCAAGATGTTTATCTATTTTTACCTTAGGCTATCATCAGATGAAATAGAAAATCTAATGTCTGGAGCAGTCAAGCACCAAGTTTTGTATCTAGGAAAAAAAAGACACAAGCCCCTCTGCTCCTGGAATACCTGTCTTCTGGAAAGGGTAAGAAGTCAACATGGACTGGTAAGTAACAATGAGCTCCTTCACAAGTGGCTGCAAGCAGAGACTGCTGGTTGTGCAAACAGCTCGTCTCTGTTCACTAAACCAGCTATCAGGGTATTTTGCTCACTTCTAAAACCTGACAAAAAATAGAGAGGATGCAGAAAAGCTTGAAGGCTGATCTAAGGACTAGAGAAAATATGAGACTTTAAACTCTTGTTCCGGTTGCTGTACCAAAGAGAGGCTGCAGTAGGGTGACCTACCCTCAGAGGATACGTCCAGCCCCAGTGCCACAGGGCTCCTTCACCCAGCAGAGAAAAGGGAATTGTAACACCTAGAAACTGAAGTCACATGCATTTAAATTAGAAACAAGGCATAGGATGTTCAGAAGATGACTAGGCAACAGAGTGAGAGGATGACCAGGGAATACCACATTCCTCCTCTTCTTTGAACTTTCTCTTGAAAACTGGATGACTTTTTGGAAAGTTTTTTGCAGCAAAAGCTAGTGGTTTCAAAGAAATGTGATGTGTTCTGCACCATGCAGACAGTCAGAGTTGATAGTAGCAACATGTACTGAGAGGAAAGTATTACTAAATATATCCGTTGTTAAATGTATGCCAGGTTATCCACTGCTGCCACAGCTAGATGAGCAAAGAGGTTCATGGCTCCATTTAAAAAACTTGATAAAATTTCCTTTGAGTATCCCTAACTGTGTCTTTGACCCTTAAAACTGAAAGTGATCAATATATGCAGCAGTTAAAAAATAATACTAATAATTATTATTGGATATCCTGGCTTC
>JAUBOD010000824.1:7801486-7813814 GCA_032353885.1 Nothura maculosa | reverse complement strand
AGTCTCCTTCTCTGGAGGTCTTCAAAACCCGCCTGGATGCCGCCCTGTGCCACCTGCTCTAGGTGTGCCCACCGGAGTGGGAAGGTTGGACTAGATGATCTCTAGAGGTCCCTTCCAACCTTGTAGATTCTGTGTGATTCTGTGATTCTGTGATTTCAAAAAGTACTGGTATTGTGCAATAGAAACTCTGGATTTAAGACAGCAACTACTAGACACATTGGCAGTTATGTTAGGAAAGCAACTGGATGGTCAAAATAGCTATTCCTATCTTCTAAATCAGTGTAACTTGGAACACCCTTGTTGTTCTGTGAGAGTTAAGACATCATGTTTAAACAGCAGAAAATGAAGTATTTTTCACTTAAAGCTGTAAGTGTCTGCCCCAAATCTTACCATCAGTGCAACACTACTCAGTAATAGTTCACTCCTGGATACAGTGAAGCATTTTTTCTCCCATCTCTGGATATTTTCCTTGCAGATGGTTTGCCTACAACTCTGGGCATAGCCACCCCACAGAAGTTTGCCCCTACACATGTGCCTTGGATATCACCCCTCATGATTACAGGGCCATATGCTGAACTGGGAAGCTTGGTTAACTGTATTGGATGGGACTGCCACCAGTTGCTAGGCTCACCTTGTGGGGAAAGGGCAGACCTCTTCTCTGAGGTTATTTATAGCTTTGACATCGTCAAGCATATCAGATATTATTTCATTTTTCACGTAGTACAACAAGCGGTTAACTTATTTCAAGATCAACAGTGTCCCTCTCTACCTAATTCTTCCATCAGAGGAGAGAGATGAGGAATTTGGTCATGATTAATAACGGTATCTATCCCCTTGGGATTATTTTTCCCTCCATTTTTAATTTTACATTCTGCTTAGCAGCTGCTCTTGTTCATTAAAACAAATAAAAAAAAAAAAAAACCAAGCCTCTCAAGTTCTCATTAGCACCATATGTCTGCCAGTATTTGAGAAATGAATGCAAAATATATTTAAAATATTAGTCAAATTAGGATAGGCAAAAAGATTGAAAGGCAAAAAGCAAATGCACACAAAATGCAAAGAGGCTCTTGCATCATTGCTACTGCAGCACTGCTGCCACTGCCAGACCTAACCACCCCTCTGTCACATCCCTCCTGCCCTGTCCTGCTGGCTTCCTTCTCTCTTCCTTGACCAGCAAGGAAAGCAGAACATCTCTAGCAATCACTGGTTCCCCCAGCAAAGATACTCTTTCTCCTTCTTTTTGAGAAAGTTATCACTGACCTGAAACTAGCTTTTAAATATGGGCCCAGAATTAGTGTCAATTGGAGACAGTTGTTTCTAAAACACTTGCAAAGTTTCTCAGGACCGTTCTAAAGCATTCAGAGACCACAGCACAAAACACAACAGGCTGCTGTTGCCTGACAACCTGCTCTCTAATAGCAAAGCTCTTAGTAGGTGATATTGGATGCATTTTTTTCCTGAAATCACTGTATAGTCCTATGTCCAAAGATATACATATAATTTAAAGTACAATCACAGATGAGCAGGTTTCCTTGGGACATAATAAGGCAAAAAGTATAACTTCTTTTCTCCAAGAGTTTCTGTCACGCAACAAACCCCATTCCAGTATTTTTAAATTCAGTCCTTGTCTTGACATCCTGATTGGGAAAGGAGAATATAAACAGAAGAGAATGTGGCTTGCCTTAACGCCTCTGCACTGCCTCTGAGAGTGTGACATCTCATCTGATGTGCATTACCTCTAGCAGCACACGATCCCTTGGCAAAATGAACGTGTCCAGATTTCGCAGCCAATGTATTACCTACAGACCTAGGAGCAACAAAGCTGCTGATTGACACCTTTACAGGAGCAGCATTGAAGTTCATTGTTTAGTGCAGATCTACAAATGGCCTTGCTGAAATAGATGAAAAATTTGTATAGATTTTTATGTATAAATTATATATATGTATATATATATACTTACAGAGAGATTCTCATAGGAAAATCTGTACATTACTCTGACAAATGAAGATATGGTAAGAACAGCATTCCTAATAATGGCCCTTTATTTGTTCATTTATTGTTTTTCCATAAGAAAAAAAATATCAAGGCATTAACAGACTGAGAGGAAGATTCCTCCCCAAAGGGTACAGAGGATATGAACAATCCTAAGTGGATCTTTACCATCAGAGAACCTCATTTAGAATAATAACAATAACTTGCAATTCCTCCTGAGAGGCTGCTAGGAGACTGAAGATGGGTTATATTCATTCTCTTCTAAAGCACACCTGAAATTAATTATTAGTTAATTAAATTAATTAATCTAAATGTTTTCACTCTAAAATGGCCACTTTCCCCTTTCTTCCTTTTTTTCTTTATTTTTGAAGGTTTGGAATTTTTTTTTAAATAAACAACTATTGGAAAATACAAAGCTGTTGACCCAATCATTAACTTGAGTCCTTCCCCTGGTTAAGTCAAACAATAAGAGTAGCTCTACAGAGAAACAATTGACATAAGCAAAAACTAATTGTCAGGAATTTGGAGTGAGTTAGTGCTGGGGTGAATACAAGCATAATGTCTCAAATGCTGGTAGGATTCACATGTCCTTCCCTGCCTACCTCTGGCACAGCCTACGGACAAGGAAGTTCTGCATTTGTGCAGGAAGGGGTTCCACACAGAGAATCACAAGGGCCGAGAAAATCAAGCAGGGACTATAAATGGAAGATTTGGACTTGTGGTATGCTGGTATCATCATAGTGAAATCATTTCCACTCACTGGGTATATTCTCTCTTTGGAGAATATATTCTTTACATCTTAACTTGAAACATGTTATGATGACTCTGACTTCAGCCTAATCCTGAGTGGATTTTCCCTTTTTCTGTATCCTCCATTCAAACCATTTCATGGCTGAGTGTCTATAAAAGACATAGTTTGCACCTGATGGTTATTTGGATAGGGAAATTTCAGGCAGGGGAGAATCTTGGGTTTTTGTTTGTTTGTTTGTTTTTAAACTATCCTAGTCTGCCAGTCCCCACCTCAATAGAGCTGATTGAATTTAATGACTAGATTTTGTACTTGTAGAATTCTTGTAGGGAAGCCAGTACCCTTTTAATATGTCCATGAAACAAGGTTCATAGTATCTGTCTAATAGACAGACAATAGACATCCCCACCTCTGCACAAGGATATTGGGACATCAAGAGAGCCAAACAGCTAAATACGAGGTTTTATAGAGAGCTAAAAATTCTCCCAAATAAAGAATCATTTATGCTGTAAGCATTTATTTTTCTTTTGTAAAGAAGATCAAGGAGTTTTAATTTAGATTCAGCAGTTTCTTCTTTTCAATCCCAGGAGATTCCACAGAAGGGATGCTCCATTCCCTTGGCCACAGCTTTCCCCAGAATTATTTGTATGTTTTTAAGAGCACTGAATCTTCACTTTAAAAAAAAAAGGACTTCATGAACAAGGATGTATTTTCCCCAATACTGTCTGTGTACCTAACTAGCCTTTCTGCATGCCCATCTGCTTCACGCCTGGGTCTGAACTGGTTAGTTTCAAAAAATAATAAATGACTGCTACAAGTGCAAGTATTAAATGTACTAAACCTTTCACTCATTGATTAATAGACGTGAAGGCCCTTGGGGAACAGCAGATTCCCTCACCTAACATCACACAACACCTATTAGATTACAGCCTGGTGTTCCTTCTTGAGCCCATCAATGTGTGTTTGATCAGAACTGAAAAGTATCTTATAGAAAGATGTTGTACAGCTGTTAGGAGAAGGTGGAGACCCTGCTCCTTCCTCAACAGCCAGTTGCAATACAAAGTAATACTAATTCAAATTAGTGCAATATTTTGCCTCATGCAAATTTTCTGTCTTCAGCATCCAGTCACTGGATCTCATTATACCTTCCCTTCCCTGAGCTTAATGAGCCATTTCCTGGCTGATATTTTTTTCTTGTCAAGACTTTAGGAGTTGCAAACAAATGATGTTTCAGTTTTATTTCCAATGGTCTAAACAAAATTAACTCTTTAAGGTTCCTACTATATATTGTTTCCTATAACCTTACATCATTTGCTGTTAGTCACCATTTGTCTTTTCTTTGTATGAATCAGTCTTTCAACAGCTTTAAAAGAATTTGTACATCCTGGATGGGACCTGCATGACACTCTACAGGGTGATCTCCACATGTGTGGCCCTGAGATCCCCAGAGTCAGTGCAAGAAATTGGCATTTCCAGAGTATGAAGTTTGATCTACTTCATAACCCATATTTAGGCACTATGTCAGTCCCTAAAACCTCTTCTCCTGACTAAAAGTCAACAAGGAGTGCTTAGCTCAGATGCCAATATTTCGGAGTGTCCTGATTCAGATATCCACATATATTCAGCTGGATTTCTCCTCTGAACTCTAGCTATTTCTTCAGTGTGGTCTTACCAATGCCATATATTAGCAATAAAATTGTCTGCCCATGGTAATTTATTAGTCTCTCTTGATACCTGCAGGGAATACATACTTCTCAGTGTCACAGAGGGGACTGACATTGGACCCTTTTGTCCTGCTGGAACCCCGTTAGTCCTTTTTCAGGCATCTGCTTTGACCCTATTCAGCTGGCTATAGAAATACTGAAAAATACCAGGAACCTGTACAGTATTTATTTCATTGACAATCTGAACTGGGATTAAATGCAGGCTGCCTACAAATCCTCTCTGCTCCTACAACAGCTTAGCAAATTTTTTTTTTTCCAGGGGCAATCACAGAATCACAGAACGGTTAAGGCATGAAGTGACCTCTAGAGATCATCTAGTCCAACCCCCCTGCTCCAGCAGGGACACCCAGAGCACAGGGCACAGGGTGGCAGCCAGGAGGGTTGGGAAGATCTCCAGAGAAGGAGACTCCACAGACTCCCTGGGCAGCCTCTTCCAGGGCTCTGGCACCCTCACAGTCAGGAAGTTCCTCCTCACATGGAGGTGGAACGGCCTCTGTTTCAACTTATATCCATTGCCCCCTGTCCTATCACTGGCCACCACCTCCCCTCAGGCATTTCTACATATTGATCAGATTTCCTCTCAGTCTTCTCTTCTCCAGAGAAAACAGGCCCAACTCAGTCTCTCCTCCTATGAGAGATGCTCCAGTCCCTTAATTATCTTGGTTGCTCTCTGCTGGACCCTCTCGAGAAGCTCCACATCCCTCTTGTCTCGGGGAGCCCACAACTGCACCCAATATTCCAGGGGCAGCCACAACAGAGCTGAGGAGAGCAGCAAGATCCTCTCCCTTGACCTGCTGGCAGCATCATCCTCATGCAGCCAGGATCCCATTGACTTTCTTGGCTACAAGGGCACTGCTGCCTCGTGGTTAACTTGTTGTCAACTTGGACTCCCAGGTCTGTCTCCGCAGAGCTGCTTTCCAGCAAGTCAACCTCTAATTTGTACTGATGCCTGGGGTTATTCCTCCCCAGGTGCAGGACCCTGCACTTGTCCTTATTGAACCTCAGGTGGTTCCTCTCTGCCCAGAGATTTGCTCATTCTTGAGATCTGGAATAGGGATGACCCCAGGCCGTATTTCCTGCTTGGCAGTGTTGCTATGCTTTTGCCTTTCAGCATCCTCCAGTGTCCAGGAGGTGTGTAAAATTCCACACAAGTCAAATACCAGTTAGGTGTTGCTCCAGGCCAGCAGGGCTCAAACATATGCAGCTAAGTCAGAAATGAAGACTGACCTTGTATTTAGTCTCCTAGCCCCTCCTCAAAGGCTGCTCCTGCACAGGAACAAAGGACTTCTTTTTTTTTCCTGAATAGGCCCAAATGATCCAGATTGCTCTTATAGCTGATTGGCTCTTATCACTATTTACTGCAGTGCCAGTCTCATCTGCAACTTTTTACCAGCATTGATTTTATATTTTCTCCTAGAACATAGATGAAAATGTTGCAGAGCATCTGTATAGCACTAATTCATGGAGAATCCAATTAGGAATAGGCCACTCTGTGACCATTCCCCATTCTCTGCTATCTTTTGTGGCCTGCTGGTTAGCCAGTGCTTACTCCATTTAATGCATATGCTTTTTCTAAATACTGCTTATGCTTCTTTTTGCAGATGGAATGTACCAGACTTCTGAAACAAATTCTTAGAGTTTGTTATATCTGTGCAGTTAACATTTTATGAGCTGAAATTTTAGTTTAAAACAAGATGAACACACACAACAAATTAAAGACTGAGCTGGTGATACAGTAGCTGCATAAGTAGATGATTTTACAATCTGTGGTCAGGTTACTGGCTAATAAGATACTTACAGATCAGAGGCAAAGGTGTAAAACAGAGGCAGAGAATAGCAAAGAATTTTGGCTTCTCCAGATCTTCATCTTTGATATAGAGGCCTTGACATCTGACTGATGGCAGGGATTTTCCTGTTGACCTTAATATATAGGAAGGGCTCAGTAAAGCAGGCTGCACTAACCCTGTTGTGTAGACACAGAGCAGCATTGCCCAGGTGTGTGGTTCATCCAGTGAGGCAGGATAGATGCTCTATCATGGTCTCCAAACACAGCAGGGATGAGTCTTGTATCCCCAGGGCTGCAGCCAGAGCCTGCTGGAGAAGGAGGAGGGAGGCCCAGAATCATGGAGACTTACTGCAGATGCTGGCTATGGACACAGGCCTCCTTTGCTAGCATTTTCCATTGAAATTGACGTAGAAACCAGGCCTTCCTTTAAAGGGGAAAGGGCTAAAGATAAGAGCTCTGCAGATGCAGAGCCAAGAGTTCTGCTCTGTGCATATGCATGAGCAGTGACAGTGAGAGGGATGCCCAGCATGGAGGAGGCAGCATCCCACCAGGATGGCAATTCTGCTCCCTTCAAGGAGACAACAGAGCACACCATGAGTGGAAGCTGGCTCTGTGCTGGGAGTTTGGAGGCTGGCTGCTCACCTTCTGTCAATGCAAGCAGCCAGCATGTTATGCAGCGCATAGGTCACAAATGTGCTCCAGTATTCACTGTTGCTGCCGACAAATGAATCAGTGAACAGTGAGACAGCTCTTGGCACTGAGGATCTGATGCTCCTTTTTTCAAAATGCCAGTGGATAGGAAGAGGGAGGTTGTGAGGTGGAAGCAACAACTTACTGAAGTCAACATGACAGAGATGCTCCTGCAAGTTAAGCTGATTTCCCTGCACTTTCCTCTCCTTCCCAATAATAAAATTGAATGACCTGGAAGGGTTTACAGAGAAAAAGGGAAAAGGAAGGAAAGTCTAACAGGGTAATTCTATCTGTAGAAAAGACAGAAATATAGATTGGATGGAGAGTACCATGGTGCTCTATAGAATCCTTACTTTCACCCCAGCTATCCCACTGATCTATAATTCACCTTAACCAAACCGCTGTGTTACATTTTCACTTTGCCTATTGACAATAAGTTCTTCAAGATAGGAGCTATCTAAGCATCTATACTGTACCAGACAATGAGACAAAGATGTTATTCACATTTCTAGACATTGATTAATAACAAGAAATATGCGTTATAGAAATACTTGTTATCCAGTTAGTCTCACAAAGGTGTTAAAGAATTGTGGGGATTTTGTTTTTAGTTGGTTAGTTGGGTTTTTTTAAGCTGCCACTAATTTATTGCAATGGTAACAGCAGTAAGAATGTTTGTTCAAACTTTTAAAAGGGGATATTATAAAAATGTTGGAAGTGTCCATTAAAATCATAAACAGACAAAATATAGCAGCAGGAGGAAATGTATTATCACCTTTTTTAGATACAAGCAAAAAAAAAAAAAAAGTAGCTGGAACCTGAGACGTGATAAACACATCTACTTCCTCACTACTTGGAAAAAACAAGTGTGAGAGGAACATTTTTTTTCTCCGTAGAAAAAAAGTCAAGCATATACTAGGCAGGAAGCAACTAGTCTGCACTGCAATGGATTCTGAATTGGTTTAGTTGGTCTCCCGGGCAACTAATCTTGAATTTAGTTGGGATCATTCCGGAACAGAAATCTGCAAAGATGAATTTAAACCACTACTGAAAGTCTACAACAAAAAAGAGGCATATAATGCACTTACTTTCTAAGGAATACAACCTACTGAATGAGAAAAAAATGCTAGAACTAACAAATCCTAGGTAACCTGTAAGGTCAAAGGAGGAAAGATCAGGATGTTACTACAATTCATCTTCTCTAAACAAAGTGAAGTGGCTGCAATTCAGATGTATGTCACTCACATTTCAGCAGTCATCATCCCATCAAACACATTCCATTCATGCAGCAGATGAAGAACTCCACTACTGCAACTGTCCAGACCAGAATTCATAAACATACAGAAGAGTCTGTTTTCTGTGAAGATCCATTTGTCTTGGTCAGACAGGAGGAAGATGTTTGTGAGTGCAGGCTGCACTTTTAAGTTGATCAGTATAATCTATTTGCATGCCATATATGACATTTGGTTCAACAAAATCATAAATTTCATTTAAAAAGAGAGAGAAATTTCTATCATTGCTGTAAAAAAATCACAAGTGTAACCTAACTTGCAGGTTGCCTACCAAAGTTTTAAATAACTCTGAGGGATATGACCCATCTCACTTGTTTGTATTCATTACAGTAAGGCATCAGTTTTAAAGGTCAGTCCTGACAACGCATTACCAATAATTAGCTACTTTAGTGTTAGTCATGCTACCAGATGGGAGGGAAAAGGAGCAGGAGTGACTTGTTCAGAGAAGCTGGAACTGGGAGTTGCTGCAGTGAAGAACAGGGGGAATCAGATCTGGCTGACAACACAAAGTTTTGCCATCAAAACCAGCCTTTGATGGTCATGGTATAAGAAGTTTTGATTGTCCCTGCCAAAGTCTGAAAATTGTCATCAGTGACTTTAAGCCAATCAGCTTAGTGACTCTAACCCTCTGCCAAGATGTACTCTCTTCTGTCCACTCCATGGCTGAAAAGATGCAAAAATCCTTGTCCTGGCAAAAACAACCCTTGAGTTTTCCAATAAAGTGATGGACAAAAGCACAGCAAACTCTCACATCAATGTTCCTGGAGAACCTGAGCACTTTCTCCATCAAATTTCACAGAATCACAGAATCAGAAGGGTTGAGGTTGGAAGGGACTTCTAGAGATCATCTAGTCCAATCCCCCTGCACAAGCAGGGGCACCTAGAGCATGTGCCATAGAGTCACTACCATTTCAGTCAGCAAAAGGTAAGCACCTATACATTATCAAGGATTTGAATCAGTCATTAGTTCTTGGCCATATAGAAACTGATAGAAAGTCATAGAAACCGATGTGCTAATGCATTAGGTAGTACTGGCCACTCATGGTAACTTTCCAACATTTTTCTTTTGTCCAGGCGCTCATTGCTATCTTGACAAAGGACAAAAGGGATCTACTTTCTTTCCTTTATAGAAATGCAGCTTAGAGCTAGTCTTCTTAAAAAAAAATAGCCTTTTACTTATTAATTACACAAGAAACATTGGAGAAAATGCAGCCACAGAAATCTCCATTCCAGGAAGAAAGAACAAGAATTTGTCATTTTTAATACAGCTGTAGGTGAGCTGTCAGCACTACAATCACTCTCATCCTTGACATAATAAAAATTAATACATTATCTGCCTACAGTTGTCCTCAAAGGAATTATGTGGAAGGAAGATAGGCTACCGAAGAGAGATATCTTCAAGTATCAATACTGCAATATAAAATTCTCTTTGCATAAGAATAAAATCCAGTTACAAAATAATCATTAGAATGCGTCTTGTCCTGCTCATAGGCAGGACAAATAAACACACAGAGGTGCAATGTTCATAGGAAATTATTGTCCCCTAATGCATATGACAAGTCAATCTCCACCACAAAATGGCAGCTTCTAACCTATTTAGATCATGTTCAGAGTAGCTAATTTATGTGATTATTCAAAATGTCATTGACAATTAGAAATCCTGACCTTAGATCAGGTTTTGACAAACAACTCACCCAGTGAAAGTGTTTTTGCTTGGGAGCCAAGCTCGCATACCAATGTTACTGCTGACATTACTGATTTGTATCAGAACTGGAGTAGTACTTAGAAGCTCCAAAGAAACCAGAGTACTCCTATCTGCTAAATATTGTATCCACACAGAGTTGGATTCTTCTTAGCCATATGTGGGCACCTGACAACTAGGAAACCAGTCTAGGCTCCTTCTGTGGGCACAGAAGAGACAGGCACCTGCCAGTTATTGCCTGTCTGCCAAGCTAGTATCACATAGCCAAGCTTACCCCAACTACCTGCTGTCAGAATATTCCAGCAATAAACATTCTCAGTGAAATGACTTGTCATGGACTTGACAGCCAAATATTTGCCTGATTTTGGAGGTGGGCTTCTGAGGGAAGCATGTTGGAGGTATCATGAGTTTCTGAAGCCGTAGTTGTCATGTCTATGATCTTCCTGCTGCTATTGCTCTGCTCCTACTGCCATCTGGCTTACTTACAAAGGTAACCTGGATCATCATGATCTCATCTCTATGAACTGCAGTACTTAAAAGGTATCATTGTATATGCACCCAACATGAGAAACCACCCTAATGTCAAACAGCCTAGAATCTATACAGGAAGACGTATGGGCATGGAATGTGAGGTAATTTGTCTGATGGCATCTAGGAAATCCATGGAGGAAATGAAAGCATCAGAAACTGTATGCCCTTGCAAGCAAAAGAGGAATGCACAGGCAATTATAGTTTACTCTGCATGGTTACCCATGAACTTCCAAAGGAGAGCATGAATTAATTTCCCATTGGTATTTATAACGTAATCTGAATTACAATTCTCCTTCAGGGAACTAAATTTCATGAGAAGAATAAAGAACAATAATACAATGATGTAATTAATTCTAGAGTAAATTTGATATGAGACTATGATAAGTGTGTTATTTCCATCAGCTCTGGAAGCTATGTCCTTGATTTCAACAGTGGCAGTGATGCTGCAGCAGCAGCAAACCATCAGTCACATGCAGAGTAAGGCTCTGCTGTACTGAAAGAAGCAGCTTGGTGAAACCACTGCCTGCTAACCTCTTGTCTCAGTGCAGGTAGGTGGAGGCCACAGTCAGACTCTGAGAGCTTTGTGACTTGTCAGATGAAGAGTTTTTTTGAGAGAGACAGCCTTATGAGAATTTCCTCAATTTCCTCTAGGCAGCGTTAATTAAGAGGAGCCACTGTCGCATGGCATAAATACCAAGACTGAACAAGAAGCAGCCCAGGAAGAAAGACGGTGCTTCTTTAGCATTCCTGAGAGGGTATGCCTCCACCTAGATGTGAGAGAAAGAAAAAAGCATCAAAAACTTGCATAATTAGAAGCTAAATTCTTAGTAGTTAAAGGCCAGAGGCACACAGATTGAGACTCGAATGCTGCTGGCTCTCTGCCTAACTTAGATCCATCTCCTAGGGGAAAACTAGGAAGCAGGGTAAATTGCAAGCAGGAAGACAGGTGATGACCAGACAAGCAGAGAGCAATTTGCCATTGTAGAGAGGGATTGAGGGATTCCATTTCTGATCCTCAGATTTGGGGAAATGAAGACTAAATTACAAGGTCCAGGGCCTACTGCATTGTGTCACTTCCATGTCTCTTTTGCTCCATCATGACATCACTTGCTTCCTTCACTTGGAGATTGATACAAGGACAAATTTCTACCATTCTCATTCTACATTTCCTCATTTCTACCTTTCCATCATTATTATCTCACAAGTTCTCCTCTTCAATCAGTCTGCATAGAGTCAGATAATGCAGAAGAGCTCCAAATTACACTTTCAAGTGCATTTCACTATAGAGCCTGTTTATGCTATGATTGCAAGGGAAAGCTAGTCCTTACATAAAATAGTAGAAAGCCATTCATCTTAGGGAACTTGGTGATTTAGCTATTCTGTTTCACAGTCACTGAAGAAAGTGGAACCTCAGGGGAAAGGGGAAATTCTCTGGGATTCACTTTGACTAACTCCCTCGCAAAATCTTAGTCAATAGATCTCATCATTTCACCAGCCCAAAGTCATAACAGGATAACACTTCATCTCATCTGCAAATCAGATGCTATCACTAGCCACCCCAGTCGATGATTTCAGGAACTTTGTGTATACGCAAGATCTCCTGAGAAGAGTCATGCAATGTCTTCAATGTAATATAAATCTTTAATATAAAAAGAGAGGAACAATAATGGAAATTCTCAGTCCCACTTAGAAAGGAAAATCAGTACCCCTGCTACTAAAATCATAATGAACCCCTCAACTCCTGTGGTAGATCCAGCTTTCTTAAAAGCCCTTGCCATTGAAGCAGACAAGATACATCAAGAACTTTCAGACCAATGCAGAATGTGTACTTTCCTTGAATGGTAGCAGCCACAATTAGCAAAAAT
>JAUBOD010000824.1:7785633-7796856 GCA_032353885.1 Nothura maculosa | reverse complement strand
GAAGACAGCATCTTACTGCATAGCAAATAATCCCTGGATCGGGAACACAGATCACGCAAATAGAGAGGGGATCTAAGCTGAAAGGTAGTGTTTTGTTCCTCGTATTAACCTGAAAGCAAGTCAGAAGGAACTTGGAGAATCTGCTGTGGCTGCGCTTGTGCCAGTGGTCTCAAGATCCCAGGTGTAGCAAACAGCACTTCACTATACATGGAGACCTTCACTTCCATCTTTCGCTGTTATAACATCAAACTGGTGACATGAACAGCAACATTGCCACAGTGCATAGAGAAGGGATTGAAAATACACCTCCTTGAAATTTACATGAATACAGTCCCTTCCACCTCTTCTCCATTTTGTGATTTTCTTCTGTCTCATAGTGTCCTGCTTAGACTTTGCTTTTGCAGAGCCAGGCTGGATTTCACCACCACAAGTTCACTCATTTCTGCTTCTGGCTGCCCCCATTGCCCACGGGTCTCTGTAGCATGCTTGGCATTTCTGCTTCAGCCTCCCCCTCTTCCTCCTTCCTCCAAGTGGAGTCTCTGGCTCTGAAAAATGTGGTCATAAGTATATTTATGCCAATGAAATACCCAGTAGAGGCAATCATAAAGTAGCTGTGCAATATTCTGGAGATGACTGGAAGGATTATTATACTCTGGAGGCTGGAAGAAATGAAGCTGGCTTCACCAAAGAAAGAATCCCAAATTTCTAGCACACTCTGAAATACAGCTGGCAGAAGGTATTTCTAAATATTGCCAGAACTTCTCCACACGAGAGGAGTGTCTGAAACTTTCTCCTACAAGAAACATAGCCCAGTGGAGTATGAGTAGACTCTTAAAATGGAGTACAATTTGTTTCTCCTAGCTATGTCTTACAGGATGGGAATTTCTCCCTCCAGGAGCTTATCATGATCTTTCCAAATGGTGTGTGAAGGAATGAGACAGTCCTAAGTGAACACATTCTTTGGTCTAAGAGTGCAGAAAGACAGTATTTCCAGGACTTCTTTCAGTGTGAAACTAGGAATCCTTGCTGCTACAATTCCTTAATCACTTCGGGAAGCTGAGAGTCAGGTTAGGCATCACATTGCAAAACCTGTCCTGTTTCCTAGAATCTATTTTTTTATACATAATAGAGGTTGGGGGGGGGATTGTTTGATTGTTTTTTACTGTGAGTTTTTTCACCTTATTTTTAATGAAGGTATTTCCCATAGAATGGTATTTGCCTAAGTAAGGAATGGTGCTGCCTGCTTCATTCTAGAGAACATTAAGCTCGATATTTCTTGGTCTTATACAGCAGTACATTTATAGATCATCTGTGTAAAACTATTGGGTATGAACTCTGCATTTGAAGCCTTTTCTTGATAGATTAGTTACTGAATATGCAGGGCTAAATAAAAAATATGCAAAAGTACAAGGTGTGCAGGAAGGCTTCATAACAAATGGCTCAGCGATCTCAAAGTTCAGACAAATTGCATTGCTAAATCAAGCTTGAAATGCAGCAACAATAGATCAGAAGATCTTACCCTCAGAAAGAATTCAAATCAATTTAGATGAGATCATTACCTGGTTTAGTACTCTAATGGCAAAAGGCAAATGTGTTAAGTGCTTCCACTCACCCCTCAGAAGCAGTTTGTTGCTTACTGTATTAACAATGCCAGAAAAAAAAAATTCTTGTTTTCCTCTGTCCTTAGTTTTTTTCTTTCCTCCTCAATAATACTATAAAGTTAAACAGGTGGGTAACATTACACCATGCACTTCTCCTAATACCTTGATATTATATAAATCCAAAAACAGCTACAAGAACACAAGATAACAAAAACATAAGGCACAAACAAGAAGTTTGTGTGAAGAAGCTTGGTGCAAAAGCTTGCACTTGTATGAAATGCGATATATTCTTCTCCTCTGGTGTCTGCATGACTCTCTGAGCATGTGCTTCTTCACAATATGAAGTCACACAGACATTTCTCTCAGGCTGGGCCACAGCTCAACACGTGTATCGATTGTGCCACCCCAACCAGTCCAATGTTGACTGAATAGCTTGACTGTTCTTCCCTTCATCAGTCTATGACTGGTGGTGAAAAGTCACTCCTAACTACGCCAAAGTATTTTCTAATGTCTCCCAGAAGATTGAAAGAAAACAGGGAATTTTAACATAATGAACAGTCCAGACGTGCGCATTGCAGTCCTTACTCAGGCTTTCCAGAAGTTGATTGATCCTTCCATTCTGAATGGCTCCTTGAAGCAACTTCCCCAGCACAGCAAAGTATCACTTCCTGTCCAGCCAATTTCCATCCAGGTTCATCCATTCCCATGCTTTTTTTTTTCTCTTCAACATTACCATAGGCTTAATCTGGAGGTGATAGTTCAGGTGCTATCCTTCAGCATCACCATCTGATTTACCTTGAACATCATTTTCTTTCTTTTGGGTGTTCACTTGATGGAGACATCACACCTCAGCACTGAAATAAAGCATTTCAGACCAGAAACATTCCAAAAACTATTTTATATAGTTTCTGTCAATTTTGTTAAAAAAAAATAAAAGGTAGGAACACACAGCTGGCCTAAGGCCAAACTGATAATTACCATCACAAGTTTTAGATTTGTGTTGTAAAGAGCTGTTGTCTGTGGGCCGCAAGCCAAAATAGCCAAAGAGATATCAGTAGGCAGTCTAGATCTGCTGTTCAAGCTTAGCTCTCATTTAGCTGAAAGCATTAAAATACTCACAAACTATTAATCAATTTCTGCTGAAGGACTGAATGAAGTATTAATACCTTCATTCATAACTTGGGAAAGGGAACATGGCCCTACAAAACAAGGACAACAGGAATGATATTACACAACAGAGACTGTAGACTAAACATTAGGGAAAAGCTTTCTGTATGCCAAAATCATTGGTTTTAGATTGACCTCCTTGTTGCATGATGGGAAGACTAACACTTAAGGCGAGTATTTACAGCCAGTCATGAAGAACACTCAGAAGCAGTGTAGCCCTGGGAAAAAAGATAATCAATGTGATTTTGTTTCTGTTCAAATATGTTTTGCACTCACCAATATGCTTTATGAAGATAAATTAATAAGGTCTTTCCATCTATAACTTATGTGATTCTGTAAGCTTTTGTAAATTTACAAGGAAATAGCACAGGAAAGTTATATCTGTGTTGCAGGGAAATTCTGCAATGTGGGATTTAAATTTACTTTGCTATACGTGAGACACTTGACTAGGTGACAACTATGCCTTTCTTTGTGTCAGCATAAAATGTGATTTGACTATTTACAGCATATTTTTCAGGTCTATGAAATCCTCCAGGATGATACTGGAGGAAAGATTTAGTTATGTTCCTATGGAAACCATAGCCATTATAGGAAAGCCTGTTTAACAAGCAAGCCTGTGAGGGAGTATCTCATTCAAGGTTAAGCCACTTCCAAGATATTTCATTGATAAATTTCCAGATGAATCTTAAAGTCTACCAGTACACCAGTGGATTTTTTACACCTCTAATAAGAGTGAGAGTCAGTGGGTACTGGCTACGACTTAGCACAGTAGCTTAAGTGTTATAAACTCACATGAAAAGTTACAGTCATTTTGCTGTACTTGAAGGGAAAATTTTCAAGACGCAGACCATACAGTAATGATTTCCTAAGTGTATGTCTTGTTCCATTCTCACTTATGCCCTATTTTATACATGTGCAACAACACCGATTCCAATGTGACCATGAAGACCAATCCAGATGATATTTTTTTTCTTGAAATATTCGAGTGCTCCTGGCTGTTTGTTTGCAAACACTTAGATAACAAAAGCGGCATTTTCTCCAGCTAATTACGAGGTATCTTCAGATAAAATGAATTTTCCTTTGAAGTCTTCTTTGAAATTAAGAGTTTTGTCCTCTTGATACTACTCTTCCTTGTGAAGGCATAGAAGTTATTACTTACAGTAGAAGAAAAATCCTGTAAACAGCCAATGTCAGAATTCATTTTCATCCCTAGAAAGGCAGATGTTTGAATAAACTTTAAGAATTTATTTAATCTTTTCCTTTTGGCAGTAGTTCCCTGCCATGCTGTAGATATCATTGCAATAAACTAGAAACAATAAAGCTCACGATATTTGATTATCACAGTATTGAGAAAAAAATGAGAAGGAAAGTTGCTTTATAAATTATCTTTGGTTATTTCATCATAAAAAGTTCACTGATGAAAAAAAGTGCTGGTGGGAGGAGCAAGGATTGAAAGGCATTCTATGCATTGTGTCAGATGGAGGGATATCAGAAAAACTTTTTCAACTACTTGTAAAATATTTTTGAATATTCTAGAAGGAAACTGTCATTTAGGGAGTGAATGGCATTTTATGAATTTTGACAAAGCCTTCATATACATTTTGGTCAATGCACTTCTGAGACACTCACAAAACAGATAAGAGATCAGTACCCTAACGAAAGAGGGTTTAGCTTAGTATGATCTCAGATCCACTCAGGAGGACTTAATCTTGCAAACACTTATGAGTGAACTTAACTTTTCACAGTCAACTGAAAATGTTGATATACAATATAGAATGATTTAAGCACATCAATTTATCCCTACAAAATTGTGGCCACAGTACTTGTTTCATATGCTACACAGTTACCAAAGCTATTTGATGTCCTTTCTGGTGATTTATGTTCTTTAACAGATGGACCAAACTACCACTAGAGTTCTCCACTGTTGCCATTGAACTGGTTTTGACTAATCAAAAATAAGCAGTTGTTACCCTTTGCTGGAGAGATTTGTTTATTCTTACAGCCAAATCTCTTTGAACTATTTGAATTGCTAAAGTAGCCATCAAACCATACATCAAATATTGCCACTTTTCTGTTCTGAGTTGCCAGGCAAGGCTTTCCCTGAGATCTCTTGGCTCATTCAGTCTCCACGGCTTTTACTGAGCCAAGCAGTATTCCACCCACCATTCCTACTGGGATAATTGTTTCTGACTTGCCCTGCCAAAGCCTAGACTGTTTTGGACAGACTCTCTTTCTGCAGAGATAAAGACAAACCTGCCAGGTACAAACCATGCAACAACCTCTTAGACAAAAGTTTGAATTGTAGAGAACTATCATAAATACAGTCCTGAGGGCTTTAGCATTGTGGTGGAGAATGAAAGACAGAATTTAACCTTTCATGAATGCGCTCCTCCACATGCTCTTATTTTGTTCTGTTCTGGACACAGATTAACATTCTTCGTTGCTCATATTCTACAGCAACATTTCCGAACAACTATGCTCCTAAAATTATAAAACAGACGTTTTCTGTTGTTTTCTCACTGATAATTATGCTAGTTAATTTGGACTGGCTTTAAGATCTAGCAAAGGTAGCTATGACAGATTGAGTTAAAGCTGTGTTGTGCACATCTCCATCCCGAAGAACATTAACATAGCAAGTCCTAAAGGAAATTCTTTACATGTCACAAAAACGAATAACTTAAGCCTCAGAACACCTCTGTGATGGAGGGAATATTTATTTTCCTCATGCAGAGGGGTCAGCATATATATAATATTTTCTGAAATGTATAAATCTTGGTTCATTTGAGCTTCCTAACACCAGGTATATTCTAACTCTTATTTAACCATATTTAATAGAACCAGCTTTTAAAAATCAGTCCTGAAAAGCAATGCACCTGATGCTTCCTCCTGCCTCCTGGGAGCTGAGCTACAGGTTTGTGGCTATGTGAAAGCTTCTCTTTCCCTTCCCTAAGCCTGTTTAAAATCCAGCCTGAAACCCTCCACATTATGGGTGGTGTTGGAATAATGTATGCTTGCCCCCAAGGCTTGTCTCTGCCCTGCTGTCAGGAACTGGCTGGCAATGTGTTCTTGACTCCCACGTGCACCAGGGACTCACAGTGACTTTCAAAAGTGATGCAGTTACCGCTGCTCACAGTTTCTAGTTAGATACAGTTGCAGCTTCTGTGCCAATATATTCCTTCATTTTAGTTGGAAGAGTTTGATTCTTCTGCCTGAAAACCTTCTTGAACTATTGCAGTAAAATAACTGAGATCTACTCAGCCTGAACTTCTAAATTCAAATCCCACTCTATTGTTCTGTATACAATCCATTTCATACAAGTAGACTATTAGAAGAGATCTGACTGAAAGTATTACATCAGTTTTCAGAAGACAAAAGCATCCATTTGATTTTTAAATTGCTGTTAAAAACACTTTAAAGTCAGTGAAGAGGAGGCTATATTCTTCTTTCCCAAACATTTCTTGGAATAGCACTCATTTGCAGGGTCTGTTCACACATTGATATGAGGCTGTGTTACATCTGGCATAGTAGGGAAGCATAAAAGGTCAGTTTAGTTGACAATGTGATTAATCCTTCCCTTGGTACATCCTCAAGAGTTAACTGAATCATCCTTCTGCAGAGAAGCAGCAGATGTTTAGAGCCTTATAGCTTGGCCTACCCACTGGAAAACAAATATATGATATAGAGTCTACAGTAGTTCAATCTATACACACTTAAGCAAGCAAATTTGCACCAGTTCCTGAACAAATCTGTAAAAAAAATATTTAATTTAACTCTTTCAAAAACCAAGTCTCAGTGGAGAACACAGTAACTGTTAAACCTTCTTTTTTCCCTTAACTTCTACTTTGGGAAGCCAGGGACGCACACAACTTAGATTTGAACAGCATGTCTTTCTGAGGCACAAAACTTGTTCACATACTAAGAAAGAGCACTTGAAATACAATGTTTCCTTACTTCCTAATGACACTGAAGGTAAGATGCTGTAACACAAAACACATTTTAGTTTTTGCTTGTCCTACTCACTTTAATAAAAGCTGGCCAGTAGACTTCTCTGCAGTGTATTTAGCTGTCGCTGTCTCTGGCTCTGCCTGAGCAAAGGGTTTCCACAACCTTGGTGAGACCATGCAGCCAAAGTCACTGTGATCACTGTTCACCTTCACTAAATGGCTATGGAGTTTCATATTATTTTTATAGATAATTTATATAAATTTCATTAATGTTATGGTTATTTATTTTAAATATTCTCCTGTTAATTTTTAAAAGCAATAGTATAATTCAAATCCAGGAATCCTTCAGAGGTTGCATTTTTGAGGCCTTAGGAAGTTCTTCACTTGGGGTAACTTTGCGTGATGTCAATGGGTATGCATCAATTTACTCCAGCAGCCGCTGTGCTTCTGTAAGCAAACGACAGGTAACAATTCTCTGTGTGATACATGCAGAGCCAAGAGAGATCTTTTATTTATTCCTGTTTACAGAAGAGTTGATCCAGTACGAGTTCTGTATGGCTGATTTCTCCATTTATCATCCACACTTGAATTCCAATTTTTGAAAAAATGGAGATTGGGAGGTGAAACGGTACAAATAACATGAGAAACTGCTACATGCTCTACAGACTAGAGCTGGAGAACATGAGCAAGCAGCAGACTGACAATGAACTGTCTCAATCAATGAACTATGATTGTTGTTAGTTCATTTTGTTTTTCATTTGTTAAGAAAAATCATTCTTATCACTTCTCTCTGTCAGAGAAAAAAAAAGTTATTGCAGCAAGTATTAGATACTGAAAACTGCCGTGAGAAGCAGGACACAGTTTGACAGACCAGAGATCTATGCAAGAGTAGATGCCTGATTTTTTTGTCAAAACTCTTCTCATGAATGTAGCTCTACAGTTGCAGTATTTCTCTTAAAACTCAATTATTGTTTAAATATTTTTTGAAATAAGTGACAGGAAGAAAATTTATAATGAGAGTGCAGAGAGCTCCTGGATATATGCTAAGGAGAGGATAAGGCTAAGGAGTGTGTGACGTGGCACAAAGCACCTGCTAACCTTCAGTTCATTGCCTACAGCCCAGCTGGTCAAAAGATCATGACAAAACAGGGCTCTTGCTTTGTTTTGCATACACAAAGATGCAGATTGCCCTCCTTCAAGGGAAGAGCAGCTCTGACACTACCTAAAAGTTTCACAGAAAGGCACTAAATCTCCTTTCACTTCATCTGAGAGGACCTCGGATATTAGGATAAGTTTACATTTTCTAAGTTTTCCTTAAGTTCAGAAAATCCATTCTTTACATTTGGCACACCAGGAGAAGCTAACTCCAAACATAGCAAATGGAAGTGGAGCATTAAAAAACTGGATCAGTGAGATAGGCATAGTTTACTTTTACTTTGTATTCCCTCTAATTCTGTTTTGACCATGATGCCTGAAGGCAGCAAACAAGAAAACAAGATAGTTCCTCAAGGTATTTTAAATATTTTCCTGATGATAAGAAAATCCGAAGTAATAAAAATGAAGAAATGAAATGAGCTAGACCTCATCCAGCTATAGGCAACCACCTATCGGCATCATAGTATATCCTATGTGCGAGTACACTTTCTAACCATGCTCCCTAAGGCAGAAACAAAAACAAGAGCTAAAAGGCTACTCATAAAAAGTATGTACAAGGTTTAGAGCAATTAAAGACAAACTTAGGAGTGGGTAATGATGGAAAATCTTCTCTGTTGCATACAAGCACACAAAAACTCTTTTCCTGCCCTTTATTTCACAGCATTTTGGGCAGAGACTTCAAGCAGACCCAAGCCATTCTTCCCCATCTGCCATGGTACAGGTCAAATATTGTTTCAGATAAAATGAAAAATAGGAAGAGTGTATCTGAAAGAAACATACCAGTCAGGGGAGAAAAGAGTGAGAAGACTAATTCTCTCTAAGCAATTGCAAGAGACTGTTTTCATGGTGATAAACTACCAGCTACATAACATGATGACACCTTCAAGCAAAATACCATCCGGGAAACTATGAAAAGATTCTCAGAACTGCAGAATGATTGAGGTTGGAAGGGACCTCTGGAGATCATTTAGTCCAAAATGCCCTGCTCAAGCAAGTCATCTAGAGTTTGTTTCACAGGATTGGGTCTGGGTAGGTTTTGAAGCTCTCCAGAGAAGGACACTCCACAACCTCCCTGGACAATGTGCTTCAGTTTTCTGTCACCCTCAGTCAAGAAGTTTTTCCTAAATTCAGACAGAACTTCTTGCATTTGTTCACTATGTACATAAAGGTAGTTAGCTGGAACAGGCACCATCATCTAAGGCATGTAGATAGAGGCAGGCAGACATATGCAAGCAGAAGGTAAAACACAAAAAGCCTGAGACTTTCCTTACAGACTGACTGAGAATACAAAGATACAGATATTGCTTCATTGCCACTGCAAGTGTTTGGAGACAGCACATACACTGCTGGGAAAGAAAGACTCGCCAAATGAGAAATGTGAGTATGAGTGTAGACTCACACTTACTTCCTCAGCCAGGAAGTAAGCTGACAGAGAAAGCTCTTCTGGCCTTCCAGAATACTTGTTGCTTCCAATTATTTTTTTTCTGCCATGTTCAGGTATAAGATTTTTAGCATATTGCTTGAAAATAAGCAGGGCTATTTAATTTGAGAGGTCAGTAGGCAAATGACCCTTTGAAAGCCTGTCTAGACAAAGGGAAGCTATGATATACAGCTATTTGGGAAACTTCCCTGTACTATTCCCCTTCATACTTGTCAGAGACACTGTCTTTCACTCACTCCTTCGATCTCACTTGGCTAGGAAAGCCTCTTCCTCATTTTCTCCTCTTGCTGTTTCCCCCCATGTTATGTTTTTTTTCCCGTCTACTGCTGATATAGAGGCAACCTATACTCAAAAGATTAGGCTTAGTCAAAAATCACAGGCATTTTTCAGTATAATATTACAGCCAGGCTTTACTGATGTGTCATTTGCAAGGCAGTGAGGAAGATGGAGGAAGTGCTCAGCTACAGCAGAAGAATTTCCCATTGTTGAGCGATGTGTCATCATGAATCCCCTGTGGGGGCTCCACCTTGGTCTGGAGACCACATATGTTGCATCTGTTGCTCCATGGGCCAAAACTACCCCACGAAAGTCCATCACCTATTAGCACAGTTGCATCTGAGCATCTGAACCGGATATTGTTGGCTGCTGTGTCATCACCTCCTCCTTGGGATTTCTCTGTTCTCAGGGAGAAGGAAACCAAGTAGCCTCTAGGGCAAACCTGGAAACTGGTCCAGGTTCCCCACCTGTCAGAAAAAACAGAGTGATGTCTAGGCTCTGCAGACAACTGATACTCCTTCTTGCCATACTGTTCTCAAGCTTAACAGTACCCTTTCCTCAACCAGTACAACCTCCTGCTGAATTCTGTGCTTATGACTTCCTCCATTTGTCCCCTTTCTCGCAAGATTGTCATCCTCTCTTCATCTTTATCTCATCCAAAAAAGGAGTAGTAGGTGTGAGCGTAAGCAAGGGAGTAGGAATGAAGGTAAACAGGGGTAGTACCACTGAAGGTAAACAGGGGATTAGGACTAAGGGTATACATAGAAAGTAGGACTGAGGGTAAAGACAGGGAGTAGGTCTGAAGGTAAACAGGGTGAGTACCAGTGAGAGTAAAGCGGGGGAGTAGGACTGAGGGTAAACAGGAGTACTAGGACTGAGGGTAAATACAGTGAGTACAACTGCAGGTGAACAGGGGGAGTAGGCCTGAGGGTAAAAAGCAGGAGTAGGACTGAGGGTAAACAGCAGGACTAGATTAAGGATAAACATGGAGAGTACCACTTCAGGTAAACAGCGGGAGTAGGACTGAGGGTATACAGAGGAGGTAGGACTGAAGATAGAGGGAATATTGCTGAGGGTAAACAGGGGGTCTAGGACTGAAGGTATCTGTATACCTCTGTAGGAAGTAGGAAGTAGGACTGAAGGTAAACAGTCCTGAGGGCAAACAAGAGGATTATCACTGAGGGTAAAGGTGGAGAGCTTGAGGGTAAACAGGTAGAGCACCACTGAGGGTAAACTAGGGGAATAGGACTTAGGGTAAACAGGAGGGAATAGCACTTAGGTTACGCAAGATAAAATTATCAGAATCTTGTAGATTATTGGAATTTTTAGAAGTTACAGAGAAATATCCTTGATTTTCTTTACATTTTTAATTTTTTTTTCAAGAGTTTTGTGAAATATTATTGAAAACAAGTAGAATTATTGTGAGTTATGTAATCAGAAAGAAAACATGAACCTTTTTTAGGACATCTCTTGCTCATTTGAGAGCTATTGTCATCCATACTTCATAGCAAGGTTATTTCTTTCAGTGCCATCCAGAAGTCTGTTCTCAGGGACTATCTAAACATGCTTTTCTCCTGAAAACAGGGCCCCACTCTGGTGCCTTCACCTCCCTCTTTATTCCCTCTTGTGCTGCTCCTGG
>JAUBOD010000824.1:7666281-7681338 GCA_032353885.1 Nothura maculosa | reverse complement strand
AATCCAACTTGCTGCCAGGAGAGGTTCCTACCTGGATTTTAGCACCACGTTCTGGAGTGATCGAGCTAAATAAGGACAAGACCCGTCAGGGAGCTGGGGAGAAGATGGAGGGAAGGTTCAGGCAAGTCAAGGCAGACTTGTCTTCAGTCAGTTCTCACTCTGTTCATGTCTCAAGCTTCCTGGGTTTCAATTACCATTTCTACTGCTGTCATTTAGGTTTTTAGGATTCTGAGGGATCGCTTAGATGGGGATAGAAAATTTCAATAGCTCAGTTAAGAAATAACTTGAGAAATTACAGCAAAGAACAGAAAATGAAAAGAAAATGGATAAAATTGATTGCAGTAGCAATATTCAGGTTGTTAGTTTCTCATTGCAAAAACAGACAAATTTCTACTGTCTGCCAGAAAAAGTGGTGCCAGCAGCAACCAGAGAGCTGCTGCGATGTTGATGATCCTCACAGCCTGCCCTGAGAATGAGAACTCAGCTTATGGTGACCAGGAAGGCTGTGGGGGGTCAAAGCCCAACTTCACCCACCTGGGCTTCCATGGTCAGTAGCAAAGCGGGTCTTCTGTCCCCACTAAGCAATTTTTTCAATCTGCTCATCTCAAAAAAGTCAACCTTTCAAATATAGTTAGGAAGGCCGAGGGGATCAGGTTTGGAAACACATTCATCTTTTCTGTCTCCACCTCAGGTTCACGACTGCAGGAATGAGAACTGTTCGTGTGGGACGTTCTCTAGCCACATCTAGGCACTAACTAGGGCTTTCAGAGGAACCTGCACGTGAAGTACCCGTTTGTTCGGTACATCTTTTCCGGGCTTTCATATGATTTTGTTTTCTTCTTTACATGTGCTGAAAATAAAGCTTTTAGTGTGGGGGTAGCACACAATTCTAATAACATTTATTTTATCCAGAAAAGACAACTTTTCGTTTGCCTGCCCTATCTTTTGCTTTACTGAGTCTGGTGACACTCCTTTTTAAAAGTCTTCTCTTGGGAGACTTCTGCTGCCTCCTCATCTTGGGGAGGTCCAGAGGTACATAGGGCAGGCGCTTGGAATCAGCTATTTCCATGAGGAGACACAAATACCAACACAATCCACATAGTGAGAGCAGGAATGAAAACGCAAGGCTTTTGTTTGTCAGTCCCTATGCATCAGACCAAGCAATAACTCAGATGCGGTGCCGTATTTGTTTTTAAACTGAGCTTAAGAAGTCTAGCTCTGCTTTTTCAAGCTAGCTCCATGAAGCAGGTACTCTTCAAAACCCGGGAGCCCAGAGGCTGTGGCTGCTGCTGCCTCCCACGAGCCACCATCTCGCAGAGAGATGCCCTTTTCTCCTGCAGTGCCTTCCTTTGTGCACTTCTCATGGGCAGCAAGCAGGAAATGCTGAAGAAAGTCACTGCTGAGCCCCCAGCTCGGCTCCCAGTGTGGAGTTTTGTGGGAGAGTCTCTTTTTCACTGCGACAGACTCAGAAAACCAGTGGGGACAGGAGTACGGCTGGAAATGCTGCCCGTAATGAAGTGGAGAACACTTCATTGAGAAAGCATCGTGGGAGCAGCAAGGTCCTGCTCCATGGGAAGGGCTTGCAGGCACGACAGCTCCGTAATGGTCATTGTAAGGAGGCTGGCAGCCACAGCGGATGCCCATAATCGTCTCTCTTGGCAGAAGCGCAAGCAATTTGCTCCTCTCTGATTTTCACCCCACAATTCCTGAAATTACTTTTCATATTTCTTTATAGCGCTGTGTTGAGAGGGAAGGGCAATTTCATTCCCAATCCTTGTCTCAGCCCTTGACCCAGAAATGGCTGTAACTGCAGTCTGAGTAATGTGCCTGACATCCCAAGCCACAGACTTTGTCACAGTTCTTGACAGCAAATCCTCTGTAGAGGGTAACACTGTTTAGTGTTTATTACACTTGCCACTCATCTCATTTTCAAGCTCAAATCACCCGCCAGGGCCCGGCTTTTGGAAACACAGAGGCAATACCAAGGCAGAAAAGAAACCACAGAGTGTGGCGACCTCGGATTTCATGGATTCAAAGCACACATCACATGGATTGTGTGCTTTGCCCTTGGAGATTTAGAATGGCGAAAAAACAAACATGGTTCATTCCCTAGTCAAGATTCACCCATCCTTCCTCTGCCATGTGGTTCCAAGTGTTTGCACAGAAAGACAGAAGCCTCTTACAGAGTTGCTGACACAGGCAATAGGCAGAAATATTCACAGATCAGTAGAGATTTCTGCCTCATTGGTGGATTTGAAAAGGATCAATAACATAGCAGTAAAGATTTCATGCCTTATAAATCCAAGCAGAGATTAAACAGGGCAAAGAAGGAACTTCTGTCCCTGTATTTTATCCTACCTGATCCCCCAACAATGTTATCTGGCATGTGGGTCTGACCAAGCTAAGATTATTTGGGAAGTGCAGAGGAGAGGGAATAGCCCTGGCCATCCTGGCCTTTCTTGCCCACCCGTGACTTTCAGGTTACACACAGGGGGAAAACAAAATGGGGAAAAGCAGGAATAGTGTTATGAATTCACACAAATGTTTGTTTGGCTTTGTTTGTGAGATATTAACAGGGAAAAAAGGAAGAAAAAGAAAGAAAAAATAAAGCAAAATTAAGCATGCTGATACCTCTATATCGAAGCATAGAAATGAGCTAAATTTTCATGATTGACATTGCTTCATTAAGAGGAATCAGTGTGAATGTATCTTTGGTATATCACCTTCTAAGCTACCTTCTTGCCCCATGCAGTCTGAGATCCAAGAAAAGTGCATGACAGAAAGACATACTTTATATTATCTTCTCAATAGCAATACTCTTTTAGAATTAAAACAAGAAACAAATTTCAAGGTCATGTTCAAAAATATGTCTTCTGTGCCCTGACACAAAAACCATTAATGCAAGGGAAGGCTCTGCTTTAATAAATGGTATGGTAAATTGCTACTTCCACTAAACATGTTTGCAATGCAACATGAGATGGAAAGGGCTAGAGCAATCTTAGTAAGCAACTCAGCCTCATTTCATTTAACTTTCACTAAATAGAGATAGCGTGATGCTCTGACTTGCATGAAAACTGTGTTTCCTTGTCTCAGGCTTATATTAACCTAGATGAGGAGGCAATGTTCCTTGATGAGGAAGCGGAGGGAAAAGTGCTGCAATGCAAGTCCTATGGTCTTCCATAATTGTCCAGAGTGATTTACAGAATCACAGAACGGTTGAGGTTGAAGGGATCTCTAGGGATCATCTAGTCCAACCCACTGCTCCAGCAGGGACACCCAGGGTACAGGGTGGCAGCCAGGCAGGTTTTAAAGACCTCCAGAGAAGGAGACTCCACAGCCTCCCTGGGCAGCCTCTTCCAGGGCTCTGGCACCTGGACAGCACACAAACTGATCCTCAGACAGTGCTGTTGTCCACAGAAAATGAATTTTAAAAAAAAAGAGAGAAAGCAAAAAAGAGGAAAAGAGGCAGATTTTTTGTGCTGGATTTAGACGGCACCAAAGAATGTTGCAAAAACAACTGAATATTGGTGAAAACTATTTTCAGCAACTAACCAAGAACCAGTGGAAAAAAATAAAAATACTAATAATGAACAACCTCTCTTCCTCATCCTCATCATCTTTAATGTGAAAGGCTGGGTAGCTTTAAAATGGAAATCCCAAAATAGGATTTACCCTTTAATAAAAGGAGCACAGGAATCATGATACACAGAGCTTTAGATATTGTCAGATTGCGCCTTGACTGATGGCTGAAAGGAGCCGGCGAGCGCCGCCAAGGACCCTTCCTGCCTCCCCGAGATGAAGGTCTCAGCACTGCCTGGGCTGGCGCTTCTGAATTTGGACTTGTCCAAGGGTATGAGGAGCCTGACATTGAGGACTGATGTGTGGATGAGCAGCTGGAGTGCGATGAGGAATGTGCTTCTCCATCTTCGGCATTGCAGAAGGCACCTGAAGTGAGCAAGCTGAGGAAACAGGATGGCTCAGCAACAGGCTATGAGCTATTTTTCAATATTAATGGGTTTTAAACCTTGGTCTTTGAGTCACCATTTCAATTTCGATTTAAATTCCAAACAAGACAGCACATGAATGCGCAAAACATGATCTATAAAAATGTTTCACACTAATTTATTCTACTCTATTATGCTTCTTTTCAGTACAGCTTTCCTTTAAACTTTAATGGGAATATAAGACAAAATCACAGTTACAAATAAATATGCCATTTGATATAGTTGATTGCTGTGACAGAAGACTGATGTTCTTTTTGTTTTTAGATAAAGGATATTATTAGTTTTACAACAAAGGTCAGCTTATCATAATGCTATAGTGATAATAGATCATTTTTGCACTGGAGATACTTACTTAGTAATATTGTAATGACACATCTCTCCACCTTTGTTTGTGGTTTGAAAATCTCTTTACTTTTGCAAAATGAAAAGAAGAGCTATTGTTGCTGTTGAGGTTGCAGCTTTGTGCTGGCGAAGTGCACAGGAAGCCTGATCAATGGGAGAGCCTCATCTCCCATCAGACAATCTTTGCTGCATCCCTGATACCTCAGGTCCCCAGATGTGTTTTCATATAACTGCTCACAGGGACATCTTGATACCTGCAGGCCTGTAGGCACCTCCACTCTTCTCTCGCGCCATATTAGACCTGACATGTCCAGTTCAGCTTGCCAAGACCTCTTCACAGAAGGTCAAAGTGGCAAATCATCAATCCTCAGGGCCTTCTGAAAAAAAAGGCTTTTTTCATAAAAGACTTTTAAGAAAGTCTTTTAAAATGCTTGCACCGTCATATTCATCAAAAGCAGAGAAAAAGGAAGTGAAAGAGAGAAACAAATAGACAACAAGAAATCACACTGAGTGGTCTCTATCTTTCTCCTTATTTCTCCTCAGCTTTTCAAAATTTCCTTGTGGCAGGATAAAAAAAGTACAATCACAATATTGGACTTCAGAAGAGAAAACTTTGGCCTCTCTAGGGAACTTCTTGCTACCTGGTGTTATTCCTGCCCAGAGGCAGGACCCTGCACTTGCCTTTGTTGAGCTTCAGGAGGTTCCCTCTGTCCAGCTCTGCAGCTTGTTCAGGTCCCTCTGAACGGAAGCGTAGCCCTCCTGGGGGTATCAGCCACTCTTCCCAGTTTTGTCTCAGTAGCAAGCATGCTGAGGGTGCTCTCTGTCCCTTCATCCAGGTTATTGATGAGAAAGCTGAACAAGACTGGACCCAATATTGACCTCTGGGGGACACCACTAGCTACAACCCTCCTAATAGATTCTGCACTGCTGATCACAACCCTCTGAGCTCTGCACTTCAGCTAGTTCCCAGTCTGTCTCTTTGTCCACTCATCTAGCCTGCACTTCCTCAGCTTCCCTTTTAGGGTTATGTGAGACTATGTAGAAAACCTTCCCGAAATCAAGGTAAACAACATACATTGCTCTCCCCTCATCTACTCATGTAGACATTCCATCAGGTTTCTTAAGCATGATTTCCATCTTGTGAATCCATGCTGATTACTCCTGATCACCTTCTTATCATTCACATTCTTAGAAATGGCATCCAGGATGAGATGCTCCATCACTTTTCCAAGGACTGAAGTGAGGTTGGCCAGTCTACAGATCTCTGGTTTCTCTTTCTTGACCTTTTGGAAGGCTAGAGTGACATGAGCCTTCTTCTAGGCCTCAGGCACTTCTCCTGTTCTCCGTGTCCTTTCAAAGATGATCAATACTGGCCTAGCAATAATGCCCTCCAGCTCCCTCAGTGATCATGGGTGCATCCCATCAGGGTCCATGCACTTGTGGATGTCCAGTTTGCCTAAATCATCTCCAACTCAATTCTTCTTAGCTCTGGGAAAGTATTCCTTTTTTCCAGACTTTCTCCGTGGTAGTTAAGGTCTGGGATTCCTGACAGATGGCCTTAGCAGTAAAGGCTGAAGCAATGAAGGCCTTCAGTATCATTGCCGTCTCTGTATCATTGACCACCAGGTTCCCTTACCCCATTTAGGAGTGGGCTCACATTCTCCCTAATCTTTTTGTTCTTGATGCATTTAAAGAAGTCCTCGCTGTCCTTGACGTCCCTTGTCAGATTTAATTCTAAATGTGCCTTGACCTTCTTCATGGCATCCCTGTATACTTGGACAATTCTCCTTTAATGTTCCCAAGTGGCTTGTCCCTGCTTCCACCTTCTCTTCGCTTCCTTCTTCTATAAGAGTTTGGCCAGGAGCAACTTTGCATCCATGCAGGGGTCCTGTCTCCTTTGCTTGACTTCCTGCTCATCGGGATGCACTGCTCTTTAACTATGTTCGAATGCTCTCTTCCATCTCTCTTCCTTCCAAGGCCCTATCGCTTGGGATGATTTCAAGAAGCACAGGATGGGGACCAAATTCAGTCCAATTTCAGCTGGACGGGCTGGGGACTGACCAGCTGTAATGCAGCTCTGCAGAGAAGGACCTGGGAATCCTGGTGGACAACAAGGTGCCAGTGAGTTAGCAATGTGCCCTTGTGGCCCAGAAGGCTGAGGGTATATTTGATTGCATTAGGAGGAGCATTGCCAGTAGACTGAGGTACATGGTTCTTTTCTCTACTCAGGCCTCTGAGGCTACACCTGGAGTGCTGCATCCAGTTCTCCAGTAGGGAGATCCATGGCTCTATCTATCTGGGAGCTCCATACCTCCAACAGGAGAGAGGAAGGAATGTAAATGTAGAATGCAAGGTCGCTAAAATGAGAAGCTAGAAAGATGACCAGTGCAATAACATTGGGTGTTATATGTGTCTAAACAGATACAAATGTGTTAAGATTACATTACTGAACCCAAAGGAAAATAGATGTTGCAGCAAGCAAGCCAGGAAACCTACATGTTGAGAGACTGACTAGCTTTGTTTTAGCCACGGTGAATTGTGTCTGCCATACAGGTCATGATTTTAATCAGACATAAGGAAACAAGTCTGTGACGGAGAGTTTGATTCATCATTTTTCTACAGACCAATGATAATTACATTGCATTGTATTTGTAAATTATATTTCATCAAGATAAGAAGAACTGGGAAACAAGGGCAGAGCCCTGTGGAGCCTATCCAAAGGCAAGATGAGGAAAATCCCCTGAAGGACAGGCAAGGACAGAGCAATTAGAGACACAGAAGGAGACTCAGGAAAGGAGAGCATCACAGAAGCAAGAAGAGGATGACAAAATTTCAAAAGGAATAAAATGTCTGGAATTCTCAAAGGCAAAGTGAATGTCAGAGAAGATGAGGCAGCAGAATGCAGACAGCAGTACTGATGTCATTTAAAGTTAGGTGGGATGGCTCACAGCCTAGAAAATCTGTATCTTGCTGGTAGATGAGAACATCATCCGGCACAGTGGAACAAGCTGTGGGCATCCAACAAACACCTCTGCAGCAACTATCTGGCTAGGAGGTGAGCAAAAGAAGGAAAATGATGCGTTTGGGACTACCCAAGATGTCACACAGGGCCTTTCAGAGCAGTTTGGACAGAGCTATGTGATTCTGATTCTGTCCCAGGAGGACACACATTAGTTAATGCAGGACAGGTTATTTGCATAATAAATTAAGGTCCAAATGCTGCTGTTGTCAGTGTAATCACTTCACATAAAGTCCATTAGCACACGTAAGACATTTACAATGACAAATGAAATGTCTTTCCCTCTTTTCTCCCCAATAAATTACAGAAAATCATGGTGATGCCCATAAAAATTGAAAAAGCGATGACAAGAAATCCTTAATTGTAAGCAAGGAGAATACACAAGGCCAAGAACACCACAGACAGAAATTATTAATTCTCTTCAAGATTTCTATATAAATCTTTACTGTTTCCCCTTTGCAAATGGAAACTGCTCCTGTCATATTTATGGGGCTAATTGATACGACCTGAAATTCTGAAACTAAAATTCACTCAGATTATAGTAAATCTGAAAATCTCCTAATGTACGGAAGAATGTGTCACTATAAACCTCTCATTATATTATATCCCAAGTACCTGCTTGGGATTATTCCCCATCCACCCAGTATTTCCCGTACTTTGTCAGTGAAATACTTCAAATAATTCATAAGGTTTGCTGTATGCAATGACATCTGTAATTACATTAATTTCTGGCACACAGTTCCCCAAACACATTAACTGCTGCTTGCTCTATATGGAGCACACCTGAGCTCTGCTCAGGGAAGACTACCCAAGAAACTGCTTTCTGTTGTGTTTTCCAGAACCTCTCTCCATCTGTATGCTTTGTATGACAGCATCTGCATGCCGGTGTGTATGCACACCAGCAGCTTGCTATCATTCAGACTGATTGCTGTGTTCTAGCCTGTATTTAAATATCTCTGACAGACATTTACTTAAATTGTTCCCATCAGGATCAAGTCATGACTTAGTGATTACTACCAGTCTTCACAGTCTATATTCTCCACTGTCAAGCTCTATTACTATTAAACATTACTTTCTTTTTTTTTTAACAAGCTCTTGTCCATAGCCTGTTGGAATCTAGTGACCTTACATCCAGTATCAAAGTGGACAAAGGAGATATAAATGAGCTATCTCAATTAAGCCACCAATAAGACAGATGTTTTAATCTCACTTGTATGCATGAAGTACATTGTAGTTTTATTTATATGGAATATAACATTTAGAGCATGGAAAAGCTTCATATTTCCTCTAACAGTTCAGAAAAGGAGTTGGCAGAAGAAAAAGACATCACCATTTCCAAGGCTTGAAAAAAGAAAATAGCCCAGAGGAAAAGGTATTAAAACTATCATATACCAGACAGCGAAACAGAAAAACTAAAAGTTCATGGACTAAAGAGAGGGAGATTTGAATGAGTGGCAAAGCAAGTCCCAGGTAAGATTTAGAGCATAAAAACTAGCACTGCACTTCACAATTCTTTCCTTAAAAGGAAAATTCAGAAGAGCTCAAGAAGTCCACATCAGTGAGGTCAACACATAGGAACACAGAAATCTTTCAGATCTGAATTAGGCTAAGTGCCTCAAATGTTTTTTGTTTGGCTGTTTTCTTTCTGGCAGCCATGTCTTAACTGTTTAATTTTAGTAAACAAACACATTTGTTTCTCCTTTAACATTAAGAATGACTTCAGTGTAGATAACCAACATCCATTCTGGGCTTCAAACAAGGGTACTAAAACATCAGCCTTCCTTTAGGATATATTATTAAGTAACACAATGCAATTTCTTTGAGATGTGTGGATTACATTAGGAACTAGAAGTCCAAAGGCCTACATGGAAGACATTTCTTACTGGGATTCAGCACTATGAAAAAAGCCCCTTAGCCTGCATCAAGATTAGTAGAGAAACGCGCTCAGAAATTGCAGAACCATGTTCCCTGTAAATCTTAAAATGTCTCTTGGACAAAGCCCTGAGTAAGCTGCTCTGTCTTTGAAAATCACCCTGGTTGGAGCAGTAAGCTGGATTGCATCACTCCAGGGGTTCTTTCCAACCTGTTTTCTATGATTCTATGCCTCACCCTAGTGCATTCTGAAGCACCCTCCATCACACATTAACTTTATTTCGCTATTTCTACCTTCTTCCTTTCCTCTACACACACTACTCTCTTGTATATAACTGTCTCTAACACTTTTCATCTCCATCTCCTTTGCCTCTTCTATCTCCCTTTTCTTACCCATGTTGGGCAAGAAAAGTCTCAGTAACATGTGCAGTCTTGCTCATCACGCCCTGACCAACAACTTCATTTCCAGTCTCTAGCTCACCACTGCTCAAGCATGAGACAAGATGCCCCTTGGAGAATGTTTTAGATCTTTCAACCTTGCTGGTTTCTTGTGTTCATCAGGTGTTGGATCTTTGATAGAGCCCCTGCAGACACCTTCTTTAAACCCCCCTAATCACACAGCTTTCTCTCATTGTCATGAGAATTCTCTCATTCTCTCAAACCTACTACCATGGTTTATTTTTCTCTTTTATACTCTCCCAGCACTTGGAATATCCATACTAACACCATGTGAAACAATTTCTTTGTTGGTCCTTCTTACAAATAAATTTATTCTGTAGGGCCTATCAGTCAGTGCCCCTTGCCCACCTTTCTTCCCTTTCCTTAGGATTCTCCATAGATAGTAAATCAAGCTACACTCAACTTTCATAGGTTTATTGCGTTAAACAAGAAACAGCCTGAATTTGATGTGCCTCCCAACTGAGCAAAACAGGCCAGACTTCTGAGGAAGGTCAGCTGCAGGGAATACAGCATCATCTTCTGTCACAATCAGGTTGCTGAAAGGAAATCCCTTCTTCCTCAACCAGAACGACTACTGTGATTTCTCTACACCCAGCTATCACTGGCAGAGGTGCCTGGGGAAGAAATTGCTCTTAGTCCAAGCTCTGGACAGTTTCAGTATGTGCAGCTTGTCACCTCCCTTCATCTGACAAGCAGAAAGAAGTAGCCTGTTCTGTGCAAGGGTAGAGATCTCTGATTCCTACTGAAGCCATTTGAAATTCTTCAATAGTGTGAGCGAACTCCAAACCTACCTGTATGGATAGCACAGAGTTTCAGCAGAACAGGACTATCTTCAGCAGTTGGGGACCATGGCTTTGTAGCAACCTTGTGATTGACTGAATGAATAAAAATTGTCCTTTGAGAAGCAGAAAAAGTGTGGCTATTTGGTAAAAAGAGAATAATAAAGTGCCATAAAATTCTCTTTTCTCTATTCTACTCTTGAACTGCAATAACACAATCCCTTACTGCATTTCAGGCACTAAAACTAAGTCAGAGCAACAGAATTTTAGCCCATTCCTTATCTTCCAGTACCTACTTGAACCCATATTCAAAGGAAATCCATCTAGCAGAATCCGGTACAAGACTGGGAGGCAGCAACCTGAAGAATTTCTAAAAGCCAGTCCACCACAAGGTCCCTTAGCCCAACTCCAAGCCTGTATTTGAGTTATTTCATTTCTTTTTTGAATCTCCTTGAAACTGGACCGAGACCCTGTGGACCAAGCGTTACACTGATTCACCTAGCCCATTGCACTGCTGCAGCAAGAAGCTGCAAGGAAAAGCATTAAATCTAGCTGACAGCACTGAGATGTGATGGTAACTTTTGACACAGTATTATGTAAACACATCCAGTAAGAATTGCCAGGAGTATTTTCTGTAACCACTTAAGTAAAAGATACACAGGCAAACACACATTAAATGTTTGTTTTTATCTTAGTCTGCAAACATTTGTGAGACTAGGTAAATGCTGAGCTCCTTGCCATCTTCTTATTTCTTCTGGTAGCAGCAGAGAGCATTTGGAGAATACTACACTATATAAATTTCACCGTATGAATCTCTGCTCTTACAAACTGCTTGGATGTTCCAGTATTTTCAGTGTCTTATTGGCTTTATTCTTTATGCGAAGCAGCACCTGTGTGTCTGACTCAGAAGGAGGCAGCCAGCGATGGCCTCAGCAGGCAAACAGACCACTCCAGACAAGCAGGAGGAAACTGAGGGGTTTTCTGATGGTCCTCAGCAGCAAATCAAGGAATCATGGACAAATCAGTCTCAGAACAGGAGTGAAGAATAAAATAAATATATTTACTACAGCAGGCTGCTTGGGACTTCGCAGTAAGCTTTTTTTTTTATTTTTTTTATTTTCATAGAGCAGAAAATTTCTTTTATTTTTCCTACAGGAGCAGGATCTTGACATTCCAGAAGACTCTGCCTTACATTCCAAAAATGGACAGTAGCAGTGAAAGAATCTGTAGCTGAGAGGAGAAAAAAAAGAAAAAAGAAAGGAAAGTATAAGGATAGTATTTATAGTATTTTTCAATCTATTTTTATGCAACATGGGGTCAGAAACTTGCAAAATCTGTAGCTCTGTCATCTCAACTATCGTATGTCCCTGAAGGAAGACAAACTGGAAACACCAGGTCCTCACACAGGTGAAACTCTAAGGACATCCTCAGAGAAATGGCTCTCACTTCCTTAAGAGACATCAGCAGGCTAAGCTCAGATGATGTCTTGACCCTGCTTTCCAGAGACACAGAGCATTGAAAACATTTCTCTCCCTGTGGAATTATCTGCTATTTCCCCCTTTCTGGTACTAAATCAAGCCCCTGTAACAGAGGTTGTCTCGCAGCCACAGCTGCTGGCAGTCTTGGCAGGAGGTGGTTGGAGACCTCCTCTCAGCCAAACCTCCTTGCCTGAAGCACAAGCTTTTGGCCCAGGATAGTATCCACATTTGTCTGTTGAACTTGACAAGTTCCTGTCAGTCATCTACTCATGACCCCCTAACACCCGGAAATGGAGCACCTCAAATGCCAAGGCCAGGCTTCTTAGCAGGAACCAAGGGTGGCTTTCCAAATTCCACTATCCTATTAAAAGCATTTTTCGCTCCTTCCCTCCTCAGTTAAGTCCCTTCTCTTCCCAAAATATAGAAGGGTTTCCCAATGACGGCATCTCACCAGCTCCCTGACCACCTCACCTAGACTAAGGGCCCAAGACAGAAAGTCTACAGTTACACAGGAAAGATCAAAGATGCAGTCCTGAAGAGAAGTCCTCCTGCCCCACAGCCTGTCTCTCTCACAGCTCTCAGTCCCTTTCCATAAGGTGCTTCTTTTTCAGGAAATCCCACCACTTCTGCCTTTTCTCCCTCCTTCCACCAGTTCACCAACTTCCCTAGTGAAAGGAATGTCACACTGGGTACTTGGAACTCTGCCTTGTGCATAACTAAGCAGCTCACTGCCTATCTCCTATCTGCATTTCAGCTGCAAGCAAGCAAAGCAAAGCAGTGCCACCTCAGGTGGCCCTTTCACATGGCATCCTCACCACAGCTCCATAGCACTACGTCCCTCTAATGAAGTCTGGTCCATTTTGCTTCTATGGACATGCCACAAGACAGGAGATCAAGCTCCCAACTCTTGATCTCCAACCCTCCTCTCCTCTAGGAAGGTCTAATTACAGAACCATGAGTAAGGCTGAGTAGGAATTTACTGCCCCTTTCATTGGAGTTACATTGAAATCACATCCCTGGGTCATAGGGAACAGGATATTATTCACAATCATGGATTCAACTCTGAAGCTCAGTTACCTACAAGTACCCTCATAAAGGTAATAACTAGACACCAAAACAGGTGTCACCAACCTCCTTGTAGCTCCTAGATACCACAAGCTTTTCTCAATCAAATCAGTGCATAATAAGAGCATAAAGAGATGTGAGAGACTTGGCCCTACTACAGAAAAGCATCCCATATCAGCAAAATCAGGACTTACTTTGGGTCTATCATCCATGTGCAATATAAATAGTGATATTTTGGTCAAGAGATACTTATTTTCAACATAACCTGCCACTGGTTTCCTCTCTGCATCAGATGACTGTTCTGTTTGGCCAATCCTAACTAAAATATTGCTCCTCTAAACAACTCCTTAATGTGCCTGAGGCTGCATGAATTATCCTCTGTTCCAGACAATGTTTTGTTCCTCTGCCTCCTCAAACACTCTGAGTACATTAATTGGGAGAAAAGACCTTGACCTAAAAATCTGTCTCTCTTGTACAAATTAATTGGTTGGCCTGGAAAGAGAAGACTAATGGTCTACAGGATTAGAGGGTAAAATAGTAAAAAATACTTGGCAGATGTTTCTGAAGTGGACATCTTCTTAAATTTTCCCAGCATTTCATCATTTCCTACTATGCAATAGCTTTTCCAGAGGAAATAAATCAGAAAGTTGCTTGCTAAAACAGCAATGACTGAGTTTCACATCATGTTGGCTTGTAATTCAGCTGTCACTTTTGCAAAAGACTGATGGTAACATGTCAATATGCTTGTACAGAACCAAGGAGACCTTAGCCAAAGGATAAGCTTGGGAGAGGGTAGCATATGAGTTACTGGCTACCAGGACCGTCAGGACAGAGCCCCAGGGGTGCAGGGAAGAGCCTGGAGCTGGGGCTCTCTCTTGGGGCTGCCCTGTCGCTTTCCTTCTGTATGTGCCAATGTGTGCAGCACAGTTGAGGGATGAGATATATAGCAAAACAGAGGACAAAACTTACTCTATCCTGGCTGGTGAAGGTTTCTCACATGTGGAACCAAACCCTTCAAAACTCAGCTGCCGACAGGAGCCAGTTGCGCTTGCAGCTCACGAACACAAAGCAGAAAATTAGCAGAGGCCCCAGAGAGCATCTGAGATGAGGGAAATACGGACACAGACGAGGCTGTGCACGACAGAACAGCTATCGACAGCACCTTGTTCAATATTTTCTAGGCATTGCTGTTAAGGACTGAAATACAAAATAGTACATAATTACTAACCACACTGAAAGAAGGAGAAGAAAAGGAAACTAATTCCCATTTTCAGAAATACCAGTTAAAAAAATGTAAACATTAACTTTCCTCCCAGACTCTGATATAAACCACAACAAATAAGAAAAATTAGACTAAGAAGCCAAATGGCGAAAGTGTGGCTTGCTATGGGAGAGTGTACTTGGGATTTTCCTCTGTCAGCTTCTTACTTTTATTAAGAAATATATTTAATAAAATAGGAAATTACTTAAAATCCAAGTGTACAATTTTTGTATTGAATTTCAAATGGAGAAATGGCATTTTTTCCACAAGTTGAACGTTTCACTAAACACATTCAGAAACTTTTCGCCATAGATTTACTCAAACACATGCTGGGATATTGTTTCACACCAAAAAATAAACATCTTGTCAAAATTTGGTAAAAGTATGGGAACAGTTCTGTGGAAAAAAAAGCCATCTTCAAACATGGAGAATTTACACATGTTGAAATGTCTTTTGAAAGTAACAACTTGATGCTCCTGTTGCTCAGTAAAGACCTAAATATTCTCTTAGAAAGATCATTTGGAAACTTCACCAAAAATAGGTTCGCAAGTTGGTTTTGATGCTTTGATCAAGAAATGATTATGTATATCTATCAAGATTTTATATTAAAAAAAAAGGGAGTGAGCTATAAATATTGCAGAGGGCATTTGTCGTTGTGGCACGTAATTCTGTTGGCAATGGACTCACCTCAAGTAAACTGGATATTTGTTATTCTCTCAATATTTCCACCTGCCATCTTTGCAAACTTGTTAATTTCCAAGTACTTTTGTGTGCAGCT
>JAUBOD010000824.1:7645586-7657001 GCA_032353885.1 Nothura maculosa | reverse complement strand
GGGAGGTTGTGGAGTCTCCTTCTCTGGAGATCTTCCCAACCCGCCTGGCTGCCACCCTGTGCCCCGTGCTCTGGGTGCCCCTGCTGGAGCAGGGGGTTGCACTGGGTGATCCCTAGAGGTCCCTTCCAACCTTAAGGATTCTATGAGTTCCTGTTCTTTATTTTGTGAGAATAAGGCAGCCATTACAGCACTGGCACTGTTGCTGAGTGTGCTGGGACTTGTGCTCCTTTCACTGTCACGCAGTGACAGCCAAGCAGATAAGGCTCTATGTTATCAGCAAAAGAAGCTGAAGCCAACAGAACAGCACAGGCCACTGCAGGGACATTTCCAGATAGATTAAAACTTCACAAGAGCTTTCTTAGCTTTTCTACCACAAGGGCTGCTACCTAAAGCATTCTATCTAAAAACATACAGTAACCTTTAGGAGTACATACTTACCTTCAGAACTGCTTGCTTCGGGTCATTTTGCCTAAACTCCAACATCTTTGATGTAAAATACTCCAAGCTGCACAGTTATACAGATACAGCTCTACCAAGCCCTAAGTAACTCCTGCTTTCTCAGCACCACCATATTGTGCCTTTCCCAACAGGACCCAGCCTCAGAGCTGCAGGGCACTGTGTGCACAGCCATGGAGAGAGTCACAGCAGTTGTTTGGAAGGAAAGACAGCAGCAACGGATAAAGATTCAGCCCAGAGTTTTTCAAGAGAAGTAAACGAGGGGCAAAACTGATGGTCCCAACGATGCAACTTACATATGGAGCACATTCTGCAATCCTCTCCCCTTCAAATTCATGTGCAATCTCCAGCAAGTGGAATTAACACAACACAAGAAACAAGACTGCAATCAGACCCCTCCATAGAGCACAAATGAGAACCCTGAAGTAACAGAAAAAGACAAGACTGCTACTTTCCATTAGCCACAGGGAAGGGTTCAACTTGTTGGCTCATCCAACACACCACACATCCCAAACCAAAGAGGCTTCTTCCCAGTGATGGTACTGATAGATCACTAGCACATGTTCTGCAGTGCTTTTTACAGAGCACTAAGGCAAAGAAACAAAGGTAAAATTCCACTAAGGAATGACTGCATACTGATTATCCACAAATGCATATCCACAAAATAACAAACTGGCATCAGTCACTTTCCCACTTAAAGAAACTGCAAATTGCTTATAAAAGTATCTTGCTTCAAGTAACAGCCATTACCAGTTGCTTTACAGAAAAAAAATGCACAAAAAAATCAGGACATTTTCTCTAGTAAGCTGACTAAATGAGCAGTGTCCTGCAAAGTGCTGTGAGCTGACACCTTCCCTCTGGTCAAACACAGGGGCTTGCTTTGCTTATGAACAAGGTGCTTGTGTTTCTTACAAGAGTTTTATCCTTATGACTGCTGCTCAATGTTTGGCTTCACCAGTATTATGTGACTAGCAGTTTAGTTTCACCAGGTAAATGGAACCAAGTGAGTCACACACATGTTGTTTCCTCGGTAGGAAACAAGATTGCTGCACAGTTTAATCTGCTCCCAAACTGTCAGGTCCTCTGGTAGGGACTCCCAAGACAATAACACTGGGGTCTGGTTTTCATTTGACTGACAGCAGATGAAGGATCTCTCTTCCCCACATCTGGTTAAATGTGGGCTCCAGAAAACAGTCCTGGGTGGTTCCAAATACAGGATCTTGCAGAGATTCTGGCTTAGGAGCCCACCACCCACCTGTACAAGCACAGACTGCCACATCCATACCAGGACCCATGGACTTAAATGATTCCCTGAAAAAAAAAATGTTCCTCTGGTTAAGTTTTCTGATTTTTCTTACAGCAAAGTCAATTGGGAGTGAAAGACTGAAATGTATTTAGCATTAATAAATATTTTCAGGCTACAGCAGTCAGGTATACAAATCAATTTATAAAACATTTTTTTATCTAGCTTGTAAGAGCAATAATGGAAATAAATGCCTTACAAATACAGCCAGGGTGGTAGCTAACTTAGATTTTATAGCTGAATATAAATAGCAGGACAGAAGCTTCTGAGACAGAAAAACAAGTCCAACTTTTGTGATTAATAATGAATGTTCTGTATTGCATAGGAGTTTTCAAGCCTAATGGATTTCCAAGTGTTTCACAGTCTAAATACCTATAAGAATCAGACAATTCTGAACAGGGAACAGCAGGTAACACAATGCATATCTCTCAAGATGATTTTATTTTTGTAAAAGGAACAACAGAAAGTTTGTCCCTCACTAAAAAGCTTTTGAAATATTTGCAATAATCTCATGATTTGTACCTGTATGTGTCTCATGGCTCCAAAGTGGGAAGGGAAAAGAGTAAATTGGGCTGAGTATAGGCAGCAAGATAGGGATGATGATGAAAATGTTAGCAAGATTTATGTCAGGACTGTGAAGAAGAATGAGGAAAAGGAAAGAGAAAGGGAAAGGCCAGAAGGCTGTGCTGAAGTTAGCACTCCCCGTTGAATCGTACGCAGACGTATTTATTGGGTCTGTGCACAGAGAGTCAGAGATGGGACAGCCAAAAGTGACATCATCCAGAGGAGCTACCAGGCCAAAGAGAGATACGTGAAAGAGCCACTGACTCTGGAGATTTCAAGGGCATGTGCACTGTATCTCCCACCCCCACTACATTAAAAAATCTGCTGGAAGGCCTCACCCAACTGCCCAAATATTTTCCCTTTCAGTAAGCTCCTTCACAAAAAAAACAACACCCAAAATATTCACTACATTTCTCTATCTACTAAATCCATTGCAATTTCTTTATTAACATATTTTGACTTGCAAAGCAAAAGCAGCTTTGAAAAAGAAAGGGGTAACGAGCACGGTGAATGGATGTGAATCTAATGCAATTGGTAAATGATCCTAGGGAAGGAAAGTTTTCTCTTTCTTGGCACTCCTCCCTCAACTAAAACTCCAAAATACTGCAACTCCAGGACAGAATAAACATTAACACTAATAAAAAGAGAAAACAAATGGCAGAGCTACTTACCATGTACAAGTCTTTGTTGATCCCTAGATATTTCCCATTACCACAGCCAATATCAGCCACTATTGCCCCCGTTGGCAACGACCGGAGAAACTCTACAATTCGGGGCCATGGGCTATGCCTGGTACTGCTGAAGTGCGTTGCAATCTCTTCATACACCTTGTGTACATGTTCTTGCTCCAGCTTTAAGGCCTCCATCTCATTGAGGGGAACTGAAGGTTGTTCCTGTCTTTGCTGTCCTTTCTGGCTGTCACAAACAGATGGGTAAACTAGAAGTAGCAGAGGCAAACAGAAAAATAACAGTCATTCCTTATTTATTAAGCTTCTTAAAAACAAAAAGTGTAATCTTAAAAAACCACAGACACTTCATTCTGTCTTTACCTTTCAAAAACAGAAATGTAAGTTAAATGGCAGAGGTGCCTGATGACTTTAAAGCAAGTAATCTGTTCATACTTATTAGAAACCATTTGCAAAGTGACCTTTTAACCTGCTGTCCAACATTAACGAGGCTTCCGTGCTTTTAAAACTGAGGCATTGGCATTAACACGAAAGATCATGACACCACTGCAACACGGCCTCAAAAAATGCCAGTGAAATTGGGTTCTGTGGAACTAAATGGACTTCATTTCCACTTAATTGTCCAGCCACCTATCTGTTATCATCTGCACTACCCTAAGGTACTTGGATGTCTCTCTTGCTCCAGATCAGAGTGATTCTCATCTTCTCATGTTCTAATTTGCACAAAGTTACAGCCCCCTTCAAATGCAATGTATTCAGAACTGTTGGTAAGCCGAGGAACAGTGAATACTTCTATTTGTTACACTATTCTGGTACTTGAAGAACTCATATAACTCACAATTCCAGATTACTTATTTATCTCTGTAGCAAGCCAAATGCCTTCCTGGGCAGAGAAAACCAACCTTATGGATGCAACTAATTCAACCCATAGGGTACGGCAAAACTGAGCCCACTCAGGAAAGGCCTTCTGGACTGCCCAAAGGGCTACACTGATTTATGCAAGGTTTCACAGAAGAAAGAAACATCAAAGAAAGGTAGCCAAGACCTAGATTACATTTCAGCCTTTGTATTAGCCTTAGGCCCTCCCTCCCTATGGGAGGAAATAATAACACAGCATTCTGGAATACGTTCACATGGGTATTTTCACATGGCATTCTGTTTGGCAGTTCCCAATCCACTTCTTATTTTTCAAGTCATACAGATGGTTTTCCCAAACCCATTCCACCCTACAAAGTTAATCACAGTCATGTCACATATAGTCGTGCTTGAAAACAACCACCTCTTCTCACTCATGACCTCTCAACTGTTGCAATTTTGTTTAAAAACAAACCATACTAAGAAAGTCTTTGGCTGTACTGAAAGTTTCAGCTTTGGGTGTAAACAGTTGTTTATAAAATATTTTATATAAATATTTTATATTATATAAATATTTTCAGACTGAGTTCAAAACAATGCTTATGTATTAGTAGTAAACAAATAACCTTTTTGACTTAAAGATCATCTCACAACACTCACTGCAATTGCAATGGCTTCTCCTCACTTTCCTGAATGTAAATGATGTCCTTGTTTCCCTTCGATGTAATGTTAAATCTCCAACATCAGCAGTGATTGTTCCAACCTTCTGGCCAAGCTCAGATGCTTGAATGACATCATATTTTCGGGGTGTTATCCTAATGCACAGTAACATAAAGAGAGAATAATTTTATTTGCATCAGAAAAAAATGATTTGTAGCAGATTGATTTTTTCGTTTTGTTTTTGTTTAAAAAAATCTCTTCAATGAATTTAATTTGCAACACCATTACCTTTTCATTTTTTTCACTGCAGAAGATGCTGTCCATTGGTGACATGCCAAAATGTCTAAAGAGAGTAACTATACTGTAGATCGTCCTTATTGATCATAATCTATCAAGCAACCATGCAGAGCAGAGCATCTTCTATTACTTCTGGATTTGGCACAGATTTTAATGGAAAACAAATATACTTTTGCAGAGAAAAATTCACAAAATTAAAGTGATTTAGAACTTATCTGGGGTAACAGAACTTTCAAATAATTTCATGAAAAGATAGCAAAATGTGAATTTTGATAGCTCTGCTGAAGATATATTTCTCTCAAAGATGAGAAAAGGAAAATGAGAAAGTAAAATGGGAAACTATGCAAAACAGAAGAGATACAGCTGCACTCATATGTGGTTCGCATGGGGAATGTGGTTTCCATTTGCATGTGAAATAAAGCAGATACTCTTGGAAGAAAACTGAAACTCTTTAGCTTAGCACTTCCATGCTATTACTGTTGCTAAAATACTAACCTACTCATGAAGGAGTTTAATGCAGAAGTTGCCTCAAGACAAAGAGCTCATCTCTAAAGAATTGCCCTAACAGCGAAGCCCCTGCAGAATTTGTCTTCAAGCACTTGCTTTGACGCAGGGCAAGCTCACAGTCTAAAACTGACTTTCTACTGGTTAGATGAATTTAACCCCGGTAGGTCGAGCCATTTGGGGAAGAAAGGTGCCTTATATCTATTCGTAAAGTACAGCCTTCAGTTCCACTTCAGATTCCTACTGGAACTTTTTGGAGGCTCTTGTGAAACTGCTGATCACTGCTACTTAACCAGGAGGCGTGAGCTGCTTGCTGAGGAGGCTGCAGGATCTGCGTACCAGGGCTCCAGTGTCTGCCATCCTCCCTATCCACATAGGGATGCTGATCTTTAAACCTGGCACAGGGACAGAGAGTGCACCTGCTCAGAAATCAGGAAGCAGTGGGTTAATATCCTAAATTTTCTACAACGGAGACACAGAGCAGTTCTGAAGATGGACATCTCCCAAAGGCAACAAGAGGAAGGATGGGCTTTAATAAAAAACTGGGACATGGTAACCAATGCAGTTACGATAAAATAATAAAGTGAGATTTCCTCCACAGTAGAGCCTTCAAGTCCTCAGCTTTTGCAGATCTTGCATTGGATTTTATGTTTACATCAAATTCTTTTTTGTTTCTGCAGCTACAAACTATGCATGCAAAAGCTAATATCTTCAGAAAGATTCATTTTTCGAGTTTCTATAATTTCAACCTATATGATTTCCTTTGACCTGTGCTATGAAAAAGCTTCTAGATAAAAGCCAGCCTAGTGCTCAAAAATGAAACACTGCACATCACCTGGCTTGTCACATAGCTGATTTACTGTTGCCAGGTCAGAAATAGTAGTTTGCCAGGTTATTCAACCAAAACAAAAATTTCACAGAAAAAAGATATATATATATCTTTATGAGACAAGAAGAGGGCCTATCCTTCCATATTTCCTTTATTCTCCATGATGAAAAGTATAACTTATTTCTTAACTATATCTCTCTTTCAAAAACATGTTTTCAAAAGGAACAAAAATCATTTTTTCTGTGTACCTTGTAAACAGATTTAAAATAAAGTCTCTAATTCCCCTGACATCCAGATCTGCACATTGAAAACAGTTCCATAGAGAAAAAAATCCCAAATGAACCTCTTTGCTCTCTCTGCTTTGATTTGTGAGGAGGAGATAAAAGGCCTTAGAATGATCTTAAATACACCCTGACATTATGTATGCAAACGAACTGACTACACTTGCTTGCAGGGTGATTAATCTTGTTGATTGCAATGCCGTGCTTCACTAGCAAGCTCTCTAAGCCTATTCTGTTATCTCGCCTCTTTGTTGTTCTTCCTTTCAAATGTTATTTGCAGAAAGTGTCCACTTTGCAATCAAGTCTTCACCAGGTGAAGGTGTGACAAACACCTGAGGCTGCAACAAGCAAATATTACAGAGAGAGAGAAGGAAGGAGAGATGGGGAGGAAGAAAAAAAAAAAAAAACATAACTGGAACAAAACTAAAAGGAAGACATAAAAAGTGGGTACTACCCCTTCTGAAATAGAGAGATCTTAGTACCTATTTACCCCAACTAAATACCTGGCCCCACTACTGTTTTACAAAATATTTATCATCCACAAAAACTACAGAAAAGATAGACAAGCACTGGGGAAAGAAACAGCAGCACAGGTGTAGACAGATTTGGGATCTTCATTTCCAATTCAGCCTGTCTGTGATTCTCAAAAGTTAACCACCTTCTGAAGGTGCAAGTGTGATTAAGTAACGATTTAATTCCAGTTCTTAGCGGGCACGACACACGTGCAGCTCTCCCAGCCGGACGGCCGGGTGGCAACCAGTGCAGGTGCCCTGGAGCTGGCAGGGCTGGGGCCAAGGCGCAGCTGGGGCCATGGAGAGGCTGTCATGAAGGGAGCCAGGGCCTTGCCAGGGCCGCCCTTCCTTCCCCAGGAGCCGCTGCTCAGCTGAGGCTCCCCCATCCTGCACAAGCTTCAGGCCCAGGCCTGCGTGCCAGGCCACGGCCTGTCGGCTTGGACCTGACCCATGGGCCAACTATCGAGCCCAGCCGCGGCCCCAACGCTGCCCACACGTTGTGGGGTTGTGTCCGACCCCGACAACTCTCTCCAGGCCAGATCCACCCCCAACTCGTGCGCCTGGCACATAGTGTGGTGGGACAGGCCCCGGCTGCGAGGCCCAGCACCAGGAGCCACCAGGCCGGGCTGTGCCCTCAGAGCAACAGCCCCGAGGCCTGGGGTTCACTGAAGTGCCTGCAGTCACTGAAATGCTGCCCGATTCAGGCTCTTGGAGCTGCAGATAATCCTCCCAAAAGACAACTGACAGTGTTTCACAGGACAGCAGCTCACAATAAGAAGCTTAAAACGCACATATCCGTATTTGATCTTACATACTAATAACAAAGGGTTTCACTGCTCTGGGCTTCTGCAATGAGGCGTGTCAGAACCAACAGCTGCTTTTTATAACCATTTAATTTAATGAGAGAATATACAGGTGGTACAAATGGTCTATAAAAGCGAACAATGTAAAGGTCGCTGGGGAGTCCTATTCACCCTTCTTCACAATACAAATCAATCAGCAAAATTAAAAGGCAGAAAGTCTTCTGCTGATAAAAGGATTTGGTGTTTAATCTACATAGAATATAATTATTCTCCCCACTGTTGTAACCAGTGACTGTTAGGGTCAAACAAAAGAAGAAACATCCCCCCTGGGCCCTTCTGTCTGGAATGAGGGTTCACATATTCTTCTGGAGTGCGCTGCTGTCACTCTCGAGCTCCCCAAGCTTTTACTCTGTTTGCCAACTTCAGTGCTCCTATTGTAAGTATTTCCCCATGGTGCATGACTTAAAAAGCGTGTATTTCATCTCCATAATAAGCAAAGCCTCAAGACACACTTTAGGAATCTCTTTTTCAGGATCCCATACCTGTTTAGTATAGTGCCTTATCAGTAGTCAAAGTTGCTTTAAGGCAACTGGAAAAAGGTCAGGCAGGGCTTTGTGCCCACTGTCCTTTGTGCCCACCCACATCTTTCATGCAGAGGAGCTCAATCTCTTACACCAATCCTTCTCCAAAGCCTTAGGCATATATGGTACACTCAGAAAAGCTGTGTACTGAAAAAAGGAAAGAGAAATGGTGAAGCTAATTCCATTGCTTCCAATTCTTTGCCAGGTTAGAGTCACTGAGATCCTTCACACCAAACAAACATTACAGCAACTTGCAAGAGAAACATAATTTGTGATAGCAGGAAAAAACTGCAGCTCATGATTAGCTTCCCTAAACAGGCAACTTTTCAGTTTAACCTGACCAGCATCTGGACATGTGAGATAATTTAATTATAACACTGTATTTCATTTCTTTCAGAGCCATTTTAAATCTCGAATTACAAAAACAAACAAATTACACATATTATTCTCCTCCTATCAGCAATGCAGGGACTTGTACACATACCCATGTGTCCACAAGTATCTGGATTCTCCAGACATCACCAGCAAACTGCGACGGGGCAGCATAACTGCCACTGTACGGCCATCGGGGTGTTTGAAATCCATTACAATCTGAGAAGAAAAAATAACACTCAACACAAATGAATTTAACTTTCCCATGCACATGCCACCCATCCTAAGGTTCTGGCACTGTCTGTGCAATGTGTTGTAAGAAAATTGCCTCCATAGCTCTATCCTTCACCCTTAAAATCTCTTACAGAATTGTGTTCAAAAAGCCATGGCAAACACATATATACAGACATGTACATATTTGTGATTTTACCTATATGATAATTATATACAATTTGACAAAATATTTTTAGAATAAATATTGGGTTTTATGTTGTACTTTCACAGTGATAGCTTCCTTTTGGTGCATCTTTGTGTTTATCCATGGAACAATCCCATGAGGTAGGAAAGGATGATTACCTCTCAACATATCACAGATAGCTAACATGAAGATAAGGACCATTTGCTATAACTCAGGCATTCAAAGTCAGGCATTCAAGCTCAAGGCAGTCACCTAGGCTCTCTCTGTGAGGTGCATACAGAAACAAGTAGCTATATTATACATAGGGATTTCTCCCAATTTAAAGTTCATGGGTAAGCAATTCAGGATGATCCTACAGCCTCTGAAAACATGAGCAGATCAAGCTGCGACCATTAACTCAGAGTAGATGCAGAACATCTAGACAGCCAGTACTAGACAAGATAAACCATTTCCCACCTGCCCATATTCACACAGAGCTTTGCAGCACAGGTCCAGGTGGTCTCCCAACATCCACATTAACATGGCAACTACCAGATCATCCTTGTATTTTTTGCCACCTGGCTTCTAGCCATGGCAATACACTGACATAACGCTCTCAGCTTTATTCCAATTTCACAGCCCAGATGGCAGTGCTGCATTTTGCTTCTGTCTGGGCTAGGAATGTTATCCTTTTACATTTCCCAAATGAGAAAAAGTCTTGCTGTGGAAAATAAGCAGCAAGTCATTTAAGCAAGCCAGGTGAACTGGGGAAGATTTAGCATAAAAGAAAATTGATCAAAAACTATCAAAGTCAGTGGCTCCAGTAACACTGCAGAATGAACAGCGTGGAAGTGCTGCCATCTGATCTGTAACCTCCTAGGCATATAATTTTAAAGCAGACTTATTACAGTGTGTCAGATCAAAATAAACCAAGTAGCTCTGCTTCTGTTGGCAGATGTGTTTAACAAAGAAAAAACAATGGTGTAACGGCCAGTTATTTAGCCCCAAAAGCGTAAGACAGACTACATAAGCAAGACTATTTTAAACACTACAAACTGCCACTTACATCATTAGCTCTTTAACATTATGCACATTGGAGCAAACTACAATGACATTTACATTTTTAAGAAAGAAAAAAAAAAGTGTTTATTTATACTGTAATACCACCCACAGAGTGACGCAGCTCCCTCCCTGCTGAACTATCTAAATTTAAGGCAAGGAATGACGAGCGTTGCAGACAATGGGGCTGAGAGGGAAGGGATACATGGGGAGGCCAGGAATCTGTTCACATGGTTACACGGCCTACCTAGGGGCTCTGATTAATGATTATGAGACATTTCAGTAGCCACACAAATAAATAAAAGAGTTCATAAATCTCCTCCCCTTTGCACTTGGCATTTCCTGCAGGTCTCCTCAGAGAAGCATGACAGGAGGAGGGAGAAACCCTCAGTGTCTCCACAGGTCCAGCGGGAGGCTGTCCCATCCAGCGTGGTGAAGCACCGGCCTCCAGAAGAGCGAGCTCTGGCTGGCGAGGCAGCGAGCGAACGTCAGAGGATGACTAATCAGGAGCAGCAAGGGAGGGAAGGAAAAACGCACAAAGAGAAGAAGTGGGCAGTGGCTGGATTCAGTGGATTAGGCAAAAGATAAAGATATCATCTATCTGGCTCACTGCTGTTGGAGAAATGTGTGAGAGGGTAAAATAGGGCCTGGGTCCTTCAGGACTGGCAGAATAAAGTGAAAACAAAACACTGTCTAAATCCCTTAATCCAACAAACTTCGAGTGGTGAGACTGAAAACCAGATTAGCTAGAGAGCATCCCAGCTCCATCCCAACTCCTTCCTTTTCTGTGGAGGAAAAGGTGCTGCACTGCCACCATCTCACACTTCTGCTGTGACAATCTGGGGAAAAATATAAATAAAGGATTCATTCACTTGCAAATGAGCAACTGCTTTAAGAAATAAGCAGTAAGGGAAGGAATTGGAAATCCAAATTCAGAACTGAGTCTTGTTTATGTAACAGAGATCCTCAGCTAAAATATATTAAGTTTTTGTCATTTTTCTATTAAGGGTAAATTTAACACTGCAATTCAGACAAACAACCAATTTGAGCAAACACATTGCGAACATCCACGTAAAATTACTACAACTTCTACACTTACGTTTCATTCACCTAGAATAACTGCACCCGAAGCCCTAAAAACTAAGCAACAGCACTTCTGCTATTCTTTTTCTATGGTATAGTAAGGAGCTTTTAACCAGAAGGGTTTTGAAGAATTCTGTTTTTATCTTTGAAAAGCCTATTACTGACTGCAGTAG
>JAUBOD010000824.1:7593625-7606131 GCA_032353885.1 Nothura maculosa | reverse complement strand
AGGGGGGTTGGACTAGATGACCTCTGAGGTCCCTTCCAACCCTAAGCATTCTATGATTCTATGATTCTATGATTTTATTTTTCCCCTTCTCCATTGAAGACTGATTAACTATGGTCTATGGCAACTTTTTGAAGTTTGCCCCACGAGCAATGGACTACAGTCTATGGTCTTTTCCAGCCGATATTTTACGTTTTTTTTCCATCTTTGTGGATAAAAGGATGGCTTTTGGGGGAGAGAGGAGGCTACTCTTATAACTCAGATCTGTCTTCTTTTTTATGTTGCTGATGCATCTTGTGCAATTATGGTTGAACTGTCTTACCAAGTGCATCTATCTGACGAAGCACATTTCACCCATGTTCCTGAGCTCTGTGTGAGAAGCTCACCAGGTCTGGATTCAATCCTTTGGGAGATGCTGCAGCTCCTCCTGTATAGAGTGACAGTAGTTCCTAGTGGGTGCAGGAGCTCAGAGCAAATATCTCAAGGGGGGATGGGGGATAAAATGTCATCTAGAAACTGGAAAAATTACCACAGTGCAGGAGGAAGGAAGCTGTTTTTTGGCTGCATTGCACGGAGTTAAGGATGAAGCCTCGCTCCAGCATGCAAAACACGACCCAGATAAATGAGGCTGTTAAGCTGCAGTCTGAAACGCATTGCTTAGTGCAGCTCCTTCGCAGCCGGCTCTGCAGATCAAAATATCCACTATTTGGGTGCACTAGGCATAGCCACGTCCTCGACTAGAAGTGGGTTCCATAGAGCTCTGGTTGAAGAGGGTCAAAGAGGAGAATTAAGTAGCTTTTTTTTCTTTTTCTTTTTGCCTTTGGCACAAGGCATGAACAGCATTTCCTAGTCATTAAGTGCTTGACTTGGTGACCTTAACGTTTTCATTGCAGATATGTTTCCTAGTTGATTAGGGACTGAAAAGGAGGGACTTGGAGGAAAATTAAACCACGTCCCTTGAGCGCGCGAGCAGAGAGCTATTTTTGCAGCCCAGCGTGGGAAGCGCTTTGGAAAAGAGGCTAATTGGCACCTTCAAAGGACAAGCAAGGATTGAGGTCCCCCCCCCTGCGCCCCGTTTTTGGCGGTGGGGCTGCTCGAGGGAGGGCCGGGCCACCTGGGCGCTGCTGCCGCCCCCTGCCCGCCCCATCGCTCCGGCGCAGCGGAGAGCCCCCTTCCCCGGTGCCCGCCGGTGGGCGGGACGCCGCCCGCCTTCCTCCCTCCCTCCTTCCCTCCTCCTCCTCCTCCTCGTCGTCGTCCTGCGCTCCGCGGATCGCGGCGGCGCCGCAGGGCGCGCCCGGGACGGCGGCGGGGCTGCAACATGGCGCTCTAGCGGCCCGCGACGGTGAGTGCGCCGCGAGGGGCCCTGTGTCCTTCCTCCCACACCTGGGCGTTGTTATTATTTGGGAGGATGGGGGGTTTAGGAGGGGGTGCCAGGCGCGGGGCCCCGTCCCCCCGCGCGGAACAAAGGACCGTTCCGAGCCGGAGCGGGAGCTGCAGCGCCCGGGTTGCCTCCCGGCCCCCAGGACCCCCGGGCTTTGCAGCGCGCCCGGGATTAGCCCCATGGAAGTAGTTACGCAGCCCTGAATCCCGCAGCATCCTGTGCGCTGCCCCGCGCTTCCCGTTAGGCTGCTGTTGCTAACATCCACTTACGCGTTTTTTAAGGGAAAAATCGGTTTTGTAGGAGTAGAGCTCTCAATAGCCGAAGCAGTTGTGTGTGCTCCTCTGCCCAGGATGCCAACGGTGTCTATGTGTAGTAATTTAATCCAGCTCGTGTGTACTTAAGTGTGTTTAGTGCTCTTAGCAGGCTACAGTCCAGAATAGATGCGGTGGTTTCCAGGAGATGCTGCTTTTTCGATTCTTCCCCTTCTTTTTTCTTCTTTTAAATATGGGTAATTGCCTGCCTAGGCTGAATGTGTCCAGGTGCATCTAGAAATACCTTCTGTGCCTTGTTCAATGTTTATAATTTGCATATCATTATAAGCGATATTTCAGCGAAGACTAATGCAAATCCATGTTGCTGTAGTAATGGACTTATCACCAAGCCTTATAGAGGCTCAGATCAGAAAGCCTATGATCCTTGAGAGGGAAATCATATGATAACTTCAAATATGGTATGTCTCATTCTTGACATAAAATTAGCAAAAAAAGACTTCCAGGAAAGCATTAAACAGTAGAAAATTATGCATTGACAAAACATTTGATGACCTTTGTAATGATTAAAGTAAAGCATGTTCTTTTAACGTAAAACGTAAAAACCATTATAGCTGAATATATAACCAAAGTGTTTGTGCATCCCTTGCTTGCTCAGCTTGGGAAATGGTCCTTTATTGCACTACAGTAACATAGAGACAGCATCACCTTGACTAACTTGATTCTTGTGAACTGAAGAATTTTCTATCTGAGGAATGATTTAATTTTAACTCCTTTCTCTCTTTGCCATGGAATTCCAGCAGGCTGAACTAAGCTATGCCCGAGCTAGGAAACTTCAGGGCTGTACTGGAATCGGTCATTATTTTGTTGCCCGTTATCTCCCCGCATGAGCAGCCTCTTGCTGTTCCTGGCAGCACGGGAATTGGGGGAGATGCTGTCATGCCAGGGCTCCAGAGTGCTGCTACTGTGTAAAGCATCCTGTATTTTAAAGCTGCCCAGAGAGAACTTGTGTTTGCAGCTAAGCTGTGATCAGCTGTAACCCGCGTTAGTGAAAACTCCGCTCAGCTGCCCAGGCTGGACATGTGGCATACACAGGCAGGCAGGCTTATCTTTCCCAGGGGGTCATTTGAAGTGCTAGCAGAAAATTACAAGAGGAGTGTGTCTGGGCTGTATGGTGATGAAATCTTGTTGGATTTAATGCCCTTTGGCTCAGAGGCTTGTTTGTTTGTTTGTTTTCATGAACATCTGCTCTGTCTTTTTGATTGGAAAGCTTGTTTTACTCAACATTCCTTGGAAATGTACTTTTGCTCAGTGACATAGGCCAAAAGGCTGTGTAGACTACCCCATTCCTGCATCTCAGCTTTGAGAAGGCAATGAGAACAACAAACTCTTCTCCCTGTCAGGAGAATGGAGTTTGCTGGAGTGGGAAGGAAACCAGATGGTAAAATCCTAAATTGGGAAAGGAGGATAAAGTGAGAAAAATCAAGTGAGAATAATGCAAGGCGATGCGGGGAACACCAGTGGTAGCAAGTTTCAGGTGTCGCGTTTCCAGCATCCGTGTAACTGGAGCTCCGGGCTGTGCCGCAGCGCTGGCCGCGCTGGGCTCCGACGCTGCTGCGCTCCTGGCATGGGCCTGGCAGCTCCGCTCCCTGCTGCCGGTGGAGAAAAGAGCCTTGCAACGGCAGAGGCAGCAGGAGCAGCTTCCTGAGCTGCTCGTTGCTTGTGCAGGAGGCTGCTCAGAGTGCTCCTCCTTCTCGAGTCTTGCAGTCCGGCTGCTCGGAGGTGAACTAACCTGCTTGAAATGGCCTTAAAACAAAAAGAAGAAGAAGATATCTGTACTCCAGCAGTTTGGCTTGTATCCAGCCTGATTATCTGGCACATCCCCTGGAGACCATCTCTAGTTGCCTTGTGCTGGTTCAGGTCTCCATTCAGAGACCTGAACTCTTTCAGTGAAACTAATCCGGGAGCCTTTGGTCAGTTATTGAATCCTACATGAAAGATGTGGTTCTCATCCCATTTGGCATGAAACCAATTAGAAGCCCTGCACCAAGTGCATGAGCTTAAAACACTCTGGCAGTTTATCCTGGACTGCTGTCTCCCTCTCTCCGCGAAACACGAGCAAATACTTTGTTTTCTGTTATAGCTAAGCCCTTTGGAAAAATAGTGTCCAGTGCCTATATAAGATACAGGAATAAACTGACTGAGGGGTTGGAGTTGGTGGTTTTGCCACGTGTCAAGCTGGGTGTAAGTCCTCAGACTGTGAGCACTCCATTAGATTCCAGCCAACTACAGTCACAGAATCACAGAAAACATGTGGAGATACCCGGTGACTGGAGAAGCATCAGTAGTGAAAAGGCTGGAGTTGAAAATAATCTGCCGACTTTGACAGTAGGCTTAGATGGGGTGGGATACTGTAGTATAGCTATCTACAATAATAGTTGACAGGCATTTTAGCCTTCAAATAGGCATAATTACATTAAAAGTTTTAGCTTGGAGTGTGGCATGTTTGTTTTGTTTTTTAATTTCTATGTTTCTAAAGAAAATGTCCCAATTGTTCCTGCTTTCCATTCTTCAGCTCCCATTGTGATCAGTCTTGGAGCATAGAAGAATACCTGGAGGTTTGATCATGGAAGTTTGAAGTCCATCTAAAACACTCAGTGCAAAGGGGCATGCAGTTCAAGGATGACTAGCCAAGCTAGTCTAAACAGGGTATTAGGGTAAGGATCTCTTTATTTATTTACGCCTCCCTTGAAACATCTATGTTTCAGGTACTTGACACCAATTGTTTTGCTTGACAGATCCACTCTGTTGGTCTGTGCTGCTTGCTGATGTAGCTGGAGCATTTGTGGAAAGTATCTTCCTTTCCAGAGAATGAAGCTGAAACAGAGAGATTAAGTGAACATCCACAGATTAAAGAAATGAGCCATATGAGATCCTGTCTCCATTGCTGTTTTTGCTTTGCTGCTAACTCACTCCTTTGCAGTTAACTGATCTCTTCTGAAGATGCAAGAGGAAGAAAATCTCTTTCTGTAAAGAATGCCTGTTTATGACTGTACCATTGGATAATAGTATCATAAAACAGGAGCTCTTTGCACAAATACTCTGACACATTAGTGCATGTGCATCTGTACCCAAGTCTGCCAGAAGTAAGTTGGTAAGTTACTTGGGATCCCAAAATCATGATACTCTTAGAAACAGCATATTGGCCATGGGGCCCCTGTGGCCGGGTCTAGACTGCACTGGTGGTTAAATGAGTTTTGCCACTCAGCTTGTCTGTTTTGTTTTTGGTTTATAATAGTAGTTTTAATAAAAACTAGAATAAAAACTCTACCTCCTGTTGCCCTCCGAGGTCCTTCAGGTATTGATATCTGTTGCCTGTGGTATTCTAAAAATTAGTTACTGTATTGATAACAGCACACTTGGGTGGGCAGGCAGATAGTAGGAGTGGGAGCATGAGTACAAAGTGATCCAGTGCGAGTCAAACTCCTTTTCCAGGAGTTTGACTCCTTCCTCCAGTAAGGAGGTGATAGGAGGAAGTGATTATTTCCTCTTCCCTCTTTGCCTTCACAAAGCTACGTCTTTATCAATATTGATTTGGCTGTGAGCCATCAAGCAGGTGTTAAATTTGGGCTTTCTAAGCCTTTACACTCTGTATCATGGTAACTTGAGGAGAACAGATGGGCTGAAGATGATTCCTTGTTGTACCAGCTGAGTATGGGAGAAGAATGAGGAAGGGAGATGACGATGCTCTTAGAGGAACATGTGGGGAATAGGAGTGTCCTGCAGTACAAGTTTCTTGTGCTGGGACTTGTTTTTATGCAAAGCTGATCTTGGAGTTTCATATGGAAGCTTGGATGCTCCTATATGCAAATGAGATGTGAGAGTTTTTAGATTTTAGGTTTGTTTGTGGAAGAGAAAAAAGTTTCGACAATAAATTTTGATGCTATAGCCTTTCAGATGGAGTGGCTTTTCATCCCCTTCTCTCCCCACCTCTTACTATATCGCAGGCATGGTTATAACTACCTTTTCTGAGTCAGAGGACTGAGCAGTGCAGCATGAGCAAGGAGTTCCTGTTCTTGTGTGCATTGAATATCCACTTAGCACCATATGCTAGCCAAACAATTTGGGAGAAGCTCTAAACATGAAAAACATGAGATTGGTAATAATTCAGTCAAAAACAACTAAAGGATGCTCTTGAAACTAGGAGAAAGCTTGGGTTTGCACGATGCTGTATCATGAAGATTACCATCTTAAGCATGCTGTCATTTTATATTTCTAAGTTGTTGGTGTATCTGCAGGGACCCTGAAGATTTGTTTTGCTTATTTGCTATAAACAGTATTTCTAACTCTAACTTCACATTTTGGTGATAAAGTGTAGGATTATGAAACGTGTGTGCCTTGTTATTTGAAGTAATAAAAGATGCTGCAGGAAGGATTTCCAGGCATGTTTTGGTAATGCTGTCAATCATCCTGTCCTTGTCTGTATTCTTTCTAGCTTTGCTTTTGTCCCTCTTCCCATGAGTAATGATGGTGTATGTTCTTCTCGCTCCTTTTCACTTCACTCATGAAGTTTTGTCAGCATCTATGTCCAACAGTGAGCATGTGGAAGAAAGCAAATGCCTAGTAGCATCCAGTAGGAAGTGGGAAAGGGAAGATTAACACCATGGGAACCCACCCTTCCTGGCTGCTGACCTTTTTGCCACTTGTTGAGAAAGGCCACCTTACACAATTAGCACAGAAGGATGGTTCCTGAGCCTCAGCCAAAAGGTCTTTTTCATCTGTCTAGTGCAAGCACATCTTTACAGACTTCAAACTGTTCTTTTGACTTTGCACCGTCAGAAGGATGAAATTGGTCAAGTGGAGTCAGTTTTACAGCTGTTTGCAGCCTTGTGAACATATACTAAGAATTAGTAAGATATTTGTGCCCCTTGGAGATGGTAGAAGCAGAAGGTAACTGGAGGAGCATAGAGGAACAGGCTTGGAAAGATGCCCCAAATGAATTTCTGTCCATGTCCATTATTCCTATTTCTTACCTAAGGAAGGACTTAAACTTGCTTCAAATAAAGTGTGTAGTTTGCAGTATTTATAACAGCATCTTGAAAAATCTTTCCACTTGCTTGAAAAAGTAGGTTCGTTCTCTTCTCAGACCACAGTGGGACAGAGCAAAGTACCCCAGGTGTGATTTCCTATGCAGCCTATGCAGAATCAGAGCTTCCAGCGAGGTCATGTCTTTGAAGCTACCCTGATTTCCTTCTCTCTAGGGATGCAGAGGCCTCAGTGAGCAGCAAACAGGAGGTGAAACAGGCCGTGGCATTTCCAAAAAAAAAAAAAACTGCAGTGAGGGAATGGTGTCTGTGTGTGCATGTGTTTGTATGGGGTGTGATTCTTTGTTTTAAGTCATGCACAGATTGGAGGACCCCTGAGAGCTAACAGCTGGTGTTTAACACTTGCCATCACAAGTTCAGTGTCTCATCAATATAGTGCTTCTTGACATCATCCTACTTAATTTATGGGAAATTGAAATTTTTCTTGAATTCTGAGTTGGGAACAACAGCTTCATAAAATTACAGAAGGATAAGAGTAAACTTCTATGCACTTACTTGTGTCTTCTTGCCTTGGTGGACAACAGAGAAATTGTCACATGTCAAAGTGATTTGGGTGCAGTGATAGGAAAATCAGGCATATCAAACTATTTTCTGCCAAATCAGTATGAATTATTTTTGACGCTTACCAATTTTCTGGGCAAGTCTGCTGGTTTATCTTTCCTTAGTCTCGAGAGATTGGGCCTTTGTCCCTAGGCCTGTGCTGTTCTTGCCTTATTTATTGGTGATTATTAACCAAATAGATTTGAAAGGTCTTAATTCTATGAATATTAATGCTTACATTGATATGGGCTTATATTAATAAGAATTGATCCTACATATTCTGATATAAGTGGTATTGGAAAGGTAGAACAGGAATGTGTGTGGAGAAAAAAAAAAAGCAATTTCCTCTAATATAATTCTGCTGACGTTAAGGATCTGTATTTGGCCCACTGTTAGAATGATGAATTTCTTCCCCAAAAAGCTGTACTGTATCTTGGGAGTTAACAAGGCTCTGAAGGAAGTCTAGAATTCTATTAATACTGGTGGCAAGTGAAAAGAATAAAGATGAAACAATATCTATTCCTTTGTCTCAACTAGGCAGTTAACGTGAAAACCAAGAAGGCGAAAAGGGTGTCAGTTGCTTTTGGAAAGAGGAATTCAATTTATTTATTTAAACCTGGAGTTTCTGCAGTAATCAGTCTGGGAGCTAACTCAGGATGCCTATGTCTCTTGAATTAATGCATCCAGTCTTGTAGGATTTATCCTAAACTTGGAGGAATATTGCTACAAAGTGTGATATTTTATTTAGAACAGACTTCCTCTCTGTGCAAGCTGTTGTGCAGTCTATGAAAACAGAGCAAGTAGGCTAGAAACATTGAACTGAAAACCATGCAGGCAAGAGGAGCCAACCAGATGAAACTGCTCTTCTCCTGTGTGGATGCATCGGGGAGGTCAAATGAAAGTTCGTGAGACATTGCCAAAAATGGTGCTTTTAGTATAATGCACGAAGCAAGAGCAAAAAGGGAAAAAAGGGAAGGGGAAGGCACATGTACAAAAATTCATCATGTTGCCCCAGGTTGAATTGAAGTCAGTTTTCAAGGTGTGGTTTTTTTTTTTTTTTTTTGAAGAATGGAACCATTAAAGAGAGAGCACTTAGAGATGCTGTAGTTCACCTGAGGTTAAGCATCTGACTGCACTTCTGGAAGCTTACAGCGTTCAGGGTCATGGAGAGTTTCACTAAGAGGGTAGAGTGTATCCAACAAAATATTCACTAGCAACCACACTACTACTTCAATGTCTTTCGACTCTGTTGTAGAGGAAAACTAATCAAAATCAGTAATTGCTGGAGTATTGCTATAGCTCTCAAAGTGAAATATAGGTATGTGTATCTCTCACTTGTTCATTATTAAGGCTTAGCTTGCTTTAAACAGTCAGTTACAGAAAGATAACCCTCCTTGTAAAGGCAGAGATTTGCTGTGTGTTGACGAGTTGTTCCCACAAGGTTGGATTTTAATCAGATGTCATCTGTGACAAGCTGTATGTTATCACCTGGCAAAAATCTACCAAGTAATTGCAGTCTATATGCCTAACTGGGTGATGATAGGGGTAACTTCCTAAGTGGGATTTGGTGACTAAAAATCCCAACAGAATCCTGTCTTTTGGATAGCTATCAAATATGTTCGCTTGATCCTTTTGATATTTTCTTGTTTCTGTTTTAGTCTCTGAGATTATCTACCACTTCAAAAAGGTCGTAATGCACAGAAATAGTAAAACAGGACCATTGAACTAGACTTCCTGTGTGTTCTTCTTCCCCCACGAACCTACTGGGATTTTATGAAGTACAAAGATGTGTTGCACATGCTTATGACTCCCCAAAGGTCCTTTAAGACAAGACTAAAAACCAGTTAATTCTGACTTAATATACCTTTCCTTCACCCTCTTATTGAAATGCAGATGCATAAAATGTCAATGTGCAATAGAGATGAGGAGAGAAAATCTTATTACCTGTGACAGTGTAACTGAACTCAAGTGTTGCTCATTAGCTTCATCAATCAACTGTGACATATTATTGCAAGACTTCATCCCAAGAATGCTTCAAATTAAATACCACCCAGTCTAGGGCATGTTAAAACAAGAACACCCTTCTCTACTGCAATGAGCAACTGAGCCCCCACCAAACAGGTGTCAGCTGTTGGTCTTCCAGCTGGTCCTCAGAGTAGCTGCATTTGTTGGTGTAGGACAAAGCCACTTCTGAGCCAAAGCAAAGTACTTCAGGCTTTAGCTTCACAAAAAATTAGAATGGAGCTGCTGCAAGCAGCCATTTCAGCGAGGGATCAGTTTCCCAGGTTGTGTTTCATGTCAGAGAGGTCTATGCACTACAATTACTATGGTGCAGAATGACCTAAATAAGTACCCTGCGAGAGCATTTGTTTTCATTGCGTATTTGAATAAACAGTTGTCATGGTGTTTGGGGAATTGGGTGTGCTGTATGTGTAGTGTATTCTTTATTTTTCTTTTTAGTTTGTTTGTTTTGTCCTCTACTTTGAGGTATTAGTACAATTAGAGTGCCAGTAAAAATGTATCGATTACATGGATTAGGCTGACTCTTGCTGAGAGTGGATATAACTTGACCTAACTGGGGTCCTGGGGCTGGTTCTGTTTTGTTAAAAGCTTTGAGGTGTGCATATAGTGGCAGGACTGTGTGAGTTTTCTTATTCTTGAGTTGTATGTAGGTCCCCTAAACCATTTGCTTCTGGTCAAAATGAGTGGTTAGGTTTGAGTGGAGGATTGGGGGGACACAAAGATATGAAAAGAGTAATTATTTTCAGCCTTCAAGCCGAGCTTGTTTCATGGGAAATATTAGAAATTATACAAGATTTTAGTGTGAAGTTGCAGGTTTTTAAACCACTAAAATTTTTGGAACTTAGTACCCTAATGATGCTCTGTCTGCTTTAATGGAAATACCTAGATCTTGGATCACTCCATAAGAGTGGCTTTGGGGCACAAAAAATAGAAGAAATTCAGGTGGGGAGGGACCTCAGGATGTCTATAATCCAAACCCCTGCTCACAGCAGGGTTGTCTCTACCTAGTTGATCAGGACTTGATGCAGGTGAAGATGGAGATTGGACAACCTGTTCCAGTACTTGGGTGCCCTAACGGAGGGGAAAATGGGTTCTCATGTCCAATGTGAACCTCTCCTGATTGAACTTGCATCCATTTTGCTTTGTCCTCCTGCCATGCACTGCTGTGAAGGGCCTGGCTCCTTTTTTTTTTTTAATATATTTTTATTTTTTTCCCTGCCATCACTGACTTCCCCTTGGTGCTGGAATCGGCTCTCAGGTGCTCTCAAAGCTGTCTCTGCTGCAGGCTGAAGGAGGCCCAGCTCCCCAGCTTCTCACAGGGCATGTGCTCCACTTTGCTCTGCTTCACTCTAGCCTTCAGTGCTTCAGTTATTTGGAGCCTTTTGGGTGTTGCTGGGCCCTCAGACTGGGTGCTAGGACTTTGCTAATGTTAAACATCAGCCTCTATTCTGCATGCTTATCTTACTGATGCTGATGACTTGTCTCTTAGCATGGCTGTCATTTCTTTTGAAAGGTTTATATTCTGGTTTTCATGCTTGCAGTATGCCTTAACAGGTCAGGAGAGTCTTTTGCTTGCAAATAAGCACTGTGAAGAAAATTACCTTGTTCTATATTCTGCTCTAAATATATGTCAACTTGTATACAAGTGTTAAACAATACTCTCCACCACCTCTGCAACTGTATCTGTAGCCTCCTTGGAGAAAGGATAAGCTCTCAGCTTCAGAGAAAGATGTGACTTTTAGGGCTTTACTCTTGACTTTGTCTCCAGTAAGTATTAACCTTTCAGACAGTGACTTTTTTTTCCCTTAATGCCTGCTTTGCTATCCTACTTAATCAACCACAAGAATCCAAACAAGTAATTTTCATTTAAGGAAAGCTTGTTCGTATTTTCATACAGACGTTCTGTGTCGTTCTGTTGTATACAACTGTATCACTACTTACTGAAAAAAAGCAGCATATAGTCTTAGGATGGGAAAGTCTCATCTAGCTTTTGAGGGAAAATACAGAAGGTCAGAAGGTTGATGGAAGGGAGATGGTAATTTGTGATATGGGATGAATTCCTTCACGTTGAACAACTCTGGCATGTGGGAGATCTAAGGCTATAAGTAGATGGTGACAGAGCAAGGACTTGAGTTCAAAAGTCGAGTCCTTTGTCATTTCAAAGAGCAAATCTTAAACTTCGGTTCCTAAATGTGTCCAGCAGTGGATTTATGCATTTTTGTCTTCCAGTTTCCTTCAGTGATAAAATGTGGCTCTAGCTTGAAGTTGGACCATTTTCTTTGGATGTGAAAAATACAGATTTACTTTCACCTGAATGATAGCATGTAAACATGCAAACATAGGTTTCCATCCATCATGCTAGCAGCCAGCAGGCTGACCTTCATTGAATACTTTTCTGACTATGGAAATGCTCTTGTAAAATGTGCTTCCAGGAAGCTAAGTCTTGCTGCTGCCTTTTTTTTTTTTTTTCTTTCTCCATGGATACCATGGAAAGGAAATTTTTTTTCCCCCTTTCAACGAGTTCACTAATGTTCATTACCATGATTATCTCAATTATAGAAGTTCCTAATAGTATAAAGAGAATAAAAAAAAAAAAAAAAGACTGTAGTGCCGTGTATTATAGCTCTTGAAGGGAGGCAGTTTTGAGGCTTCCATTGTGGCATGCCTGGATGAGATGATGCTGAGATTCAAAGAAGTGCAGCTTTTCTTCTTTTTGAGGCAGCATCATTTTCACTCTTTGATCAGAGTCAGAAAGAAGCTGACTTTTGGCTGAGGCTAACACATCTAGGAGCTTTTCTAACAGCTTCTGACTGTTGGTGTGTTCCTTACACAGCTGCCTTCATGGGTCAAGATATGGCAGAGAATTTTTCATTTAGGTTGATGCTAAAAAACTGAGACGCAGCCCTGAGAATCTTTCACAAACGGTATCTTTGAACAGCAGATTACTGGACTGGAGAAGGGGGAGCAGGTTACATCCCCTCCAGTTTTGTCTTCCATTCTCCGCGTGCTTGCTGCTGTCTGCAACGCATCAGAAGTGAGAGCCTGGCTGCTGTGTTCGTTAATGAAGCGGGGGTTGATGTGAGCATCCCCGTGCCCTTGCAAGCAGGTGTCACTACAGCTAGCACCAATTACAGCTGTATTCAGGGGACAGCAACATGATTCAGCCAGTCAAAAACAATATCAGTGAATGAA
>JAUBOD010000824.1:7541480-7555166 GCA_032353885.1 Nothura maculosa | reverse complement strand
TGTGGATGCGCAGCACTGTGACCCCTCACAGACCTCGGCAGGGCCCTGGTGCCTGCAGCTGCCCCTGGAATCTCCTCAGCAGATCCAAGCTTAGCTCAGCCAAAAATAGGATGCTGGGAACCCCTGTCTGAAATCCAGCTTCAGAAAAGGCAGTTATGCAGCAACTCCAGCTGTGAGACAGAGCTTCTCTATGACAATGACGTTCATAGCACTGGCTGTGTGATAAACTCAGGCCAAAAAGGTACAGGAACAGCTCGAGTCTGCTCATGCTTGTGGATACATGTTAATAAATCTGCAGATTTTCCACTCATGCTACAGTTTTATTTAGTTTTGGTTTTAAGTACAAATAAAAATGCAATACAAATAGACGTCAGACACATATGACCCAACCAAGAGCAGTTATCACCAGGTCTTTTAGTGAGCAGTAATGAGGCTAGACTACAAAGCTGGGTTTCCCATGTTCTTTTATTATTTAAGTGAAACAAGAGCAAGTGAAAATAAAGGTTTCACGTTTCTTTCCGCTAAGCAGGTTTGTGCCTTTCATGTTGATTAATAAAGACATTTCCATTGCATATTACAGTTTTATACCCTTGAAAATATAACACACATTGCCAAACAAACAGACATTGTGGGCAGAGGGGCTGCAACTTTCCCTGTAACTGCTGGAGGAGACAACTACATGTAACAGAGTCTAACGATCTTGCATTTTATACTTTACAGCTGAATCACTGCAGAATAAAATAATTACACCATCATAGACCCATTACAAACATCAGCACAGGCAACAGAAATGCAAGAGTAAAAAAAATTCATGTCATCCTCAATTGCCTGAGAGCTGCTCAGAGGTGTGCTGAGGATGATACTTATGTCTGCAGAGACATCCTTGAACCAGCCCCGAGAGTTTCTGAGTGTCTTTCACTCCAGGTAAGACTTCACAAAGAGCCACATGAGTAGCACCGTAAGCAGGACGATCATGAAGTTCAGGAAGAGTTCCCGTGTGGATCGCTCCATTTGGGGGAATAAGCAGGGCGGAGCTGAGGGCAGCAGTGGAAGCAAAGGGACGACCTGAGTGACTTCTCTGGGAGTATCCTTGAGCTCAGCCTACGGGTCACAGGCTCTTTTAAGGAAAAAGAAAAATACGTGAAGAACAGATCAACGAAGGGGAAAGTTCAGCAGAGCTATTTTTACAGGAATAAATAAATGTTATTTTTGTTGCTAAAACTTAGTAGGCACTGTGGATAGTAAAAACAAAAGCTATCTCCAGCAGCTTATCACCTTCTTTGATTTCCAACCCCCTGACAAGTAGCTGTCTCAGTGTCACCCCAAAATACATCTCACAGGGTGAGCAGTCCTTGGAAATTATCTCTGCTTTGCGCAAGCTTTTCAAAATACAGTATGCCCAGATGCCATTAATTGCTTTGAACTCATACACCTCACATAGGTATTGCTGCTCAGAGTTCCTAAAACTCCCATATTGGTTTGTGTATTCTCATTTTTAAAGTGAAGTAGGTGGAAACCATTCACTGATTAAAAAAATACAATATTAATCCCATTTTCCTACATTTTCTTAAGTATTTTTTGCTACTTACAAAATATTGTGCTGAAATACTACAGTTTAGAAGAGTTCAGATTTCAGCCTCTCTTATAAAGCTTAGGAGAGAAAACAGTAAACTGAGGATACTGCCCAAAATCTAGGATACTCAGTTAAGCTACTACTAGGAGAACTTAAGGAGCAATATGATTATTTCTGAAAAGCTTCATAAATGTCATCAGTTAATCCGCCAAACTAAATAGAATTCTCTCAAGTATCTTCTGACTTGCAACTTCAAGCTACTATAATTCAGTTACTTCAGAAATCCCATTCAAGTTAAATTCAGAAACTTGTCTGTTTGTTATTGTATCTGATTATTTATTTTATTACAAGTTTAGATTTTTGAATATTCTTGGGATTCAGGTAGAGGATACTTTATCATGAATAATACACCACTAATCCCATTTGAACACTGTGTAAATAAAATTAAAACCTTTAAACAAATGAAGAATAAGTTCTAGATAAAGACAGAGTTTCAACTACACAGCTAAATCTTAGAGGAGATGTATGCTTAGTATGTAACATCTATGGTGAAAACAGAGAAGCCTTGGGACTGTACCAGACTGAAGACAGAGAGTTTAAATAGAAACTGCTTTAGTCTGCACATTAAATATTAAAAGACTGGTACTTACACTTAACAAAATTCCTGCATTCCCATGCTCTTTTGTCAGCCTCCTATTTCCATGGGCAAGAGAAAATCTGACCTAATAAATAAGACAAGTTTTTACCTTAAGAAGGTAAACAGAGCTCGGTGGTCCTGCCTCCAGGCCTGGGGGGCAACGCAGATACTATTTCCTTCTCAGCCTCTGGCTCTGTCCCACACGGTCTGGATGCCCCGTCCCGGTTTGGGAACTAAAGTAGTCTGAGGGAGGAGAGCAACAAGTGCGTTGGCACCCGAGATGCTGACATCACACCCCCAAATATTTTAAAAGGCCGAATGTGGACTGCAGGATTCACCCAAAGCTGTTTATGCATAGGGAACCAAGGGCTTATCTACTTACTGTGATTTTATTTTTTCTTACAGTGTGCTGTACTAGGACAGGGTTATGTACAACCCTTGGGAGTCATTGGGGTTTTGTAGCGAATTTCTTTTGGCCAGTTTGCATTTTCATACCCTAGTTTAACTTTCTCGTTAAGGTGGGCCAGAGAAAAGCAAAGCAAAGGAGCAACAAAAGGAATGGAAAGAAGGGCCAGGCAAAGCAGCGTATGCAGCTCCCAGGATCCCTGAAGACAAGTCAGCAGGGCCGGTGCCGGCTGCGGCGCCGGCGCTGCGGGAGCAGCGCAGCTGTTGCTGTCCTGCAGCCTTCCTGCAGCCTCCGCAGCTTCTCATGTTCGTAGACATCTCACAAACAGGAGCAAAACCTTTTTTTTTAATTTGCATTTATACACAGGTGAATGCAACGCAGAAACATTCGCAAGATAGAAATGTTTGGGGCTAGGGATTTTGGAAAACACAGTCTATTGCCTTAAAGAAACAAAGCACTTACTCATCTCCCTCCTCCTTCATTTATTTTCAGTGTTCCAGGTATTAATGCTCTAAATGCCTGAGCAGAGAAATATATCTGCCACCCTGCAGCATTTCTTCCCAGAAAGCACACGGCTCTGAGGCCCAGATAACTATAATCCCCACATAATCTTATCTTTGCCCAAGGCAACACTGAAACTCATTATGCACAAGAACTAAAGGAATTTAAAGGCTTTTTTCCCCATTTAAATAAATACATATGAAAGAATGTTAGCAGAGCAGGCTAGACTGAAGCAGGAGCAGATGCTGCCAGCCCTTTGCTGCAGGCACTCAGCTCACAGGTCATCCTTTTGGTTGGGGGCTCATAGCCTACACTTCAAAGGAATGACTTGAGTATTTCCAAGTTAGAGAAGTCACCTCTGAAATATAAAACACATGAACATGAGTCTCTTGATGAGGTTTAAGTGCAAAAGCTCCCCACAGAACTGGCCCTTATTCTCACAACCAAACACCACCTGATACATAGCACGCAAATTATTTACTGAGTTTGCTGCCTTTGTTATATTCATACCCAAGCTTGCTGCCTGAGTCAACCTCCATGAGGATCCCAGCATCAGCCTTCCCTTTGCACCAGCAGAGACCTAGGTAACCATGCCACATAAGGAGCCTGGATGGCTGGAAACCAATCTGATGGAAAACAAAACAAAAAAAACAGCTGTGTGGGTTCCCTAGGGGGTGGAGGGAGGGGGCTGTCCGGTCTTGTTTGATGACCTCCATAAATAGCCTCCCCACACAGTCATTAGATGTAGGAGGGGACCACTAATCTCCACTTTCATTGGCTTAACTGCCTTGCAGCTGCACTCCTAGATGCGCAAGCAGCAAGTTCACAAAAGCCTACAGGCTGATTAGGAGTTCTCTACTGAAGAGTACAGAGGAAAGAGCCAAGGTTTGACCTCCAGCCTATTCAGGGATTTAGATGCCTAAGCAGGTTGCAGGGTCCTGCAGCCATGCAGGCTGTGACAGGCTGAGGCATCACAGCCCCTTCTGATACAGAGACCTGAGGTGTGGGGAAACTCCGATTCAAACACTTGCCCTCATCCTGAGGCAAGCTGGATGTGTATCTAACAGGGACCTGCCCTGTGCCCTTCTCTGTGACATGCTCTGGAGCAGAAATCTCTTGATTTTTTCAGGCAATGGCTGTTTCATTTCACCTTCAATCACGTAAATAGCCACCAAGATAAAGGTAAAATATTTGAGCCTCATAATCTATATTAAATGTTGCATATGAGTGCCCAAATGTTCCCCTTGAGCTACGAGGCTTGGAGATTTGGGGCTTTTTCTGCTTTCTGCCAACAGAAAAGGAAACTAAACAAAATAAAACACAACCAAGAAGCAGACTGGCAGACAAAGAGAAATGTTTTTCTTTAACTGGAACACCTCAGCCCTGGCCACCAGACAGGTATTTGTGCTTCCACCTTGACAGGGAGCCCTTCCTGTGCTCTTCCAGCACACCTCTGCTGCCCGGACCTCACCCATGACAGCTACAAAACTTCCCTTCTTCAAGGTGCTCCTGAAATAGAATGATAAATGTCATCAACCAAGATATGTAATAAACACCTGAGCTCCTATGTATCCTTCCTTTGCCTCTGCAGGCTCAGACCCTTCTGTGATTAGTGGCACCGAGGCTCTTACAGGAGATCACAGAAGAGTATGTGAGATCCTAAGTGCACCAGATCTAAGGTCCATCTAACCTAAGTTACTGGTTGATAGAAAAATTTGGAGAAAGCCTATAGAAGCCTATAGAAGTAGAGCAAACATAACATGATCCTTCTTTGCATATCCTCAAACTTCTGGGATTCCACCTATTATGACCCTTAGTTTGGGACTACAGATGATGTTGGTCTTAAGTCTCCCTCATTGCTCAGGCTGCCTCTTCAAATTAAATATAAGGGTCTATTTCTGCAGCTCTAGTAGCTTGTACTGTGAACAGTTCCATGCCAGGGGAACCACCCATAGATGGACATCTCTACACAGCATGCTACGTATTTTTAGCACTAAAAAAATAAAATGGCAAATTCAAATATTCTACATAGCAGAGAACTTGGTCAAGAAATCTGAAGGCAGATTTTTTGTGCTAGAACTGAGAGTCAGCTAGCTTAGAAACACTTCCTAGTTGACAGAGCTAGTCCATGGTAACTTTAGAAGAGCCAGACTACTATGTTACAGTTATTTGTGATTCCATCTGACAAGATGTTCCCGTATATATAAACATGAAGTCTCGGGAGAAAAAGACATTACACTAAACAGGAGCTACGAATAAATGTCTGAGCTGTGGAAAGTGCCTAGACTTTACCTGGAAATCCAATCCATGTTTAATTTTCATATATTAGAGACTGTAATTGCTGGAGGCTGCAACTTCTGCAACTTCTGGACTTCTGCAACCCTCCCAACAAACTGTACACTGGCTGCTTACGAACAGAGTCCAAACACCATAAAGGCAAGGTCTTTAAAAGGAAGATTTATTTAACTAAGTGATTTCATACTGGTTTAGCAAAGATGGAAGAAGAGAGAGAAGAGAATAAACTGAATAGTTTTACTTTAAATGTTAGCCCAGAGGCTTAAACACTGTGCTCAATACTCTTCTTGATGGCACTTCAATTTTTCTTTCTTTTTTGACAGATCTGGATGTTCTCAGATTTCACCTGGCCTGTGCCAAATCTCCCTCTCCATGCTTCACATACTCAAACTTAAGGCTCTAGTCTATATTTAAAGTTGCTCTGGCTACTCAAGTTCTTCCTATCAAGCAGCATACAATCTTTCAAAGCCCTTTTATACAATCAGAGCAGATTGTGTACATCCTCAATACCTTTCTCTTCAAGTGCAGATTTTTTTAAATTCATTAATAATTGGCTCATTTTTAAATTGGCACCTATTCTCTGCCATAATGACGAATATTCTCAGAAGACCCACTTACAACACAGATATCTTATTCTGCAGGAAACAACAAAGCTTTCAGCAATATAGTTTACTTGTAATTACACTATTTCATATGTAACTATGACATCTTACCATGGGAAGAGAAAACAGCTGCCATTTAAACCTGCTCAGCAGATAGGCTACAAATCTGTTAATCTGCTGATTTACAATAGTAAATTGAAACTATCACCCAGCAAAAAGCTACTGGGAGGAGATCTATGAAGGAGACTGAACATGACATCAAGGAGCCTGGACATTGGCTCATCTTTTTCTTAGGCTTTAGATTGAATTCACAACATTATCAGCAGGATCCAATTACAGTGCACAGGAAGATGACAGACCTACATCTCCATGGCACAGCTACATTTCCAGAACTGTTCTCAGGAATAGTGAATGCAGACTCCCTTAATAGAGTTCATGAAGGAAAAACAGGCACTTTGAACACGGATGTCATCTATCCATCTTCATAGATTTTACCAACCAACTCTGAAGGGAGGTTGGGATGCCTAAGAGGTATGGACCTGGCTAAATGGCTAGAGGTCTGTACTCAGGCAGATGAACCTACCTGAGTTACTCCAGAATGGAATCTGTAATAGCTGTGGACTGAGGAGACAGCTGCTTAGGTTGGCTAATAGAAAAACTGAAGGCTCAAGAAGTCTTAAATGTTATCATTGTTTGGGAACAGGGTACCTTTCTTGGGGCTACAGAGAGACATCTCAGGCTAATTAGATACCTGTGTTTTTAGTCCTCTTTTTGTGTGAAGTCTTCTAAGCACCTATTTTAAATCTTAAATTGAGGTTTCCTTCCTTGATGTGAGACTTTTCATCCTCCAAGGCACAGTTCACTGTTTCCCAGGCCAGAGATGTCATCTATTGTTTCTATAGGAAGTTCTCAATGAAACAGATCAGGAAAGCATAACACGCCTGTATGGCATTTACATTAGCATCAGTATCTGCCCTTAGGCTTGCTGAAGCATCAAACATATGCCAGAGCAAGCAAGGGCATCAGACCAGCAGAAGCAAAGGATAAATTGTTAGATAATGAGACTTCCTAGTTACAAAAGCAGTTACCAATTACAGATGCTTTGAACAAATCCTCAGATATCACAGCCATTGTTCCTTTCAACCACAGCAAACTCCACCTCCATTTACTCAGCAGACGGACAACACATAGGAGATAATGCATATGAGACAGACAGACAAGACATATGAGACAAAGATCTGTGTTCAGCAAAGGGAGTCCCACAGGCCAGATGGGACAATGGCCACAAGGTAGAGTTGACTGGAAACTTTAGGGATGAGAAATTTAGACAGCTTTGGATAATAAGCATCTCCAGGTTGAGCTGTCATTAGAGTGAAGATCTTGAGGATTTCCATGAGGATTTTGTCTGTGGACACTCTATATAGGGCATCTTGCCTCTATCGTTATTTTTTGCTGCTTAGCTCCTCCTTCTAGAGATCACTGAAAATGTTGGTGGATTATACTTTCAAATTTTAGTAATCACGGTGCTTTTTCTTGCAATCTTTCATTCATGTTCAGCTCTGCTTCTTGCTGACTAACGTCAGCAAGGCCAATCCCCATGGAACACAACAGGGAACACAAGAGGAATGGAACCATTGTGACTTTTTGTTGTCGTAAGTGTGGCATTATTCTCCAACTTTAAACACACAGCATTTCCTGGGGAGAAACACTTCACCAACAGGAAATTTAATTCAACTCAAAGTAGTGCTTGGGAAGATATTTATCTTATAAAATTTCATAGTTACTGAGAGGAAATCTAACCAGAATTGTGCAAGATATCATCCAATGATGTTTCAGAGAACATCAGCCTTGTCACACAGACATTTATAATTGCTACAAGTTTATTGACTTTTGGTCTCTGCCGATTTCATTCATTTTTATATTTTTTAAACTATATTTTGTTAGGACTGTTTTGTTATTTTTGTTTTTGCCTCTTTTGATTTTAGATTTCAGCAAGCCTTGAAACAGAAAATACTGCTGTTAATTCTATTTGCCATTTCCAATTGAACAGAAGCTGCAGTACTATGAGCCCTACTACAAATCAGCATGTTAATGTAGTTTCACTGGTTGAGTAATTTCGACCCAGGAAGTCATCACATGGAATCTTTAATACTGTGGCGAAAGAAGACACCTTAAAATGTTTTCTAAGGTATTACATATGAGAGAGAGGGCATGAGGGACAGAGCAGAGAGAGACCCCAATTTAAGTCTTTCATAGCTGGCTGTCTTCAAACTGATTTAAATGTCAGGTCAAGAGAGAAGAAAACATTGATTTATTTGCAACAGCAGTGACCCAGCCACCTTAAGGAAAATCAAGACAGTGAACAGCATTTAGGGGATTAAACGTTATTAGGAGAAATAATCTAGAAATGCTGTTGAGAGTTTAGGCTTATTCACAATGGAAGTATTTTACATCACAGCTTAAACATGCTCTAGCTTCTTCTGAATAGAACTGAAGTCTAGGACAGAGTCATTTAACTTTGAAAAAAAGTCATTGAAAGGCATTTTATTCATCACCAGGCCTTGAATTTAATACCTTTCTCCTGGAAGACAGTTAAAGGCTAATAGGGAATTCAAGGATACACTATGTCATATACTCTCATTGTGCACTCTTTTCCAGGCAATATTGGCTGAAGCCATGGAGAAGCTTTTGAACTTAATCTTATGTAAAGCTAATTTCAGCAATCAGGGACAAGGTCATGGAGATGTAGATTACTCTGACCACACTCTTCCACACTGTTAGATCTTAAAATGCACTTTTGGCCAGAGCTGAAGTTTAGACAGCCAGGGCAGTCAGGTGCATGACACCTGCAACTGGCCTCCTGTCATGGTCACCTCCTCAGAGGCAGAGCCTTCAGAGGTCTTTGCCATGCCAGTTCCTCATTGCCATGGATGCCACTCCTGGATTTTGTGCTTAAAATAGCAGATTTTGACCCACATACAACAGAGATGCTAAGGGATCAGAGGAAAAACAATCTAGTCAGCATTTGTTGAATGAAAAATTGGGATATCAACTCTACTATCTAGCCAAGAAATATGTAAGCAGGACTTATAGTAGAAGTTGAGGTGAAAAGAAAAGACATTAAAATCTGAAATACAATCTGGTTTCCTGAACTGAACTCTGCTTGCAGGTGGTGGAAAGGACATATTGGCACAGCAGGGCTGGAGGCAGAAGGGAGAAAGTGCGGTTTTCCATCCCCAGACCCTGACAGTCTTCCCAGAGGGACTGCTTTTAGAGCTTGGGGTGGGAGATTTAGAGTGTTGCTAGTGGAAGGTGAAATTAAGAAAACATCTCTAATATTAGCACTTCCTATCCTGCTAGACTGACACAACCTGGGGTTTCACAGACATACCAGTGGTCTGCTAGCCAGCATCCTTTTAGAATTTGTCTTCAACAAAAGCTCTTTGAGGATGACCAAAGTCTGTCCATTCTTTTCAGTGAGCTCTGTACCCTGTTTACACCAGGGTGCTTCTTCAAAATTTGTTGACAATATCTGCTATGCCTGATACACTGATAAACAGGTCTTTCCCTATCCCTGATGTCTTCTTATTGCATAGTATTATGGATATGCTTCACATGAAACTGTTCAGTGGTCTTTATATAAAGACTATTTGATGCCATTGCAATGCTTGGTGTATTGAAAGTCTCTAGTAATATTTACAAACATCCTGCAATAGTAGAGAAACCTAAAGTAAAGGAGGTCATCAGCTCACTGCCTGTTGGCTGCATCCTAGTAACTGGCTGTATAAACAGATTGAAGGGTGTTTATCTCTGCGAAAAAGTGGTAAGTTACTGTGACCTTATTTCTGAGTAGGCGTTTGGACATGAGAATCCACTGGCGTCCAGCAGCTTCTCCCCTTTCTTTATCCTGGGTTGAGGAATCTGCATGCTCATAGCTTGAGAGCAGATTTAGTTCTCTTACATGAAAAGGAGTCTTTAATTAACTATGTCCTGGCACTATGTAGAAACACAATTTTTATCTCCATGAACAAACATATCAGCACTACTGCTATGTGAAAAGGGCTCAGCCCTAACTCATACAGCTGTCGTGTGAGTTCTTAAATCTCTGGAGTCATTTATAAGGCAGCCTGTAGATGCTCGCTGCGTGGAAGGTTTGCCTTGGGTTACTAGGTAGCCACCAGCTGTTGTATCAACAGACAGTGGTACATACAGCCTACAGTCCATAAGGATACGAGCAGACAAATACATTTTTGAATGCTTCCAGCTTTGCTATGTGACACCGTGCAAGTTACAGAATCACAGAGGATCAAAGGAGGATTGAGGTTGGAAGGGCCTCTAGAGATCATCTAATTGAATTCCCCTGCTCCAGAAGGGACATCCAGGGCATGGGGCACAGGGTGGCAGCCAGGCACATTTGGAAGATCTCCAAATAAAACAACTCCACAATCTCTCTGGGCAGCCTCTTCCAGGGCTCAGTCATCCTCACAGTTAGGAAGTTCTTCCTCATGTGCAGATGGAACTTCCTGTGTTTCAATTTATACACATTGCCCCTTGTCCTGTCACTGACCACCACGGAGAAGAGTTTGTCCCCATCTTCTTTACCTTCTCCTCTCAGATATTTGTACAGATCAGATCTCCTCTCAGTTTTCTCTTCCCTAGGCTAAACAGACCCAGCTCACCTAATCTGTCCTCATATGCTCCAATCCCTTAATCATCTTTGTTACTCTCCACTGAACCCTCTCTAGAAGCTCCACATCCCTCTTGTCCTGGGGAGCCCAGAACTGCCCCCAATGCTCCAGGTGCGGCCTCACCAGAGCTGAGCAGAGGGGCAGGATCCCCTCCCTTGACCTGCTGGCAACGCTCCTCCTGATGCAGCCAGGATCCCATTGGCCTTCTTGGCCATGAGGGCGTGTTGCTGGCTCAGTAACTGCCTACACTGCACTTATACTGCAGAAGACACCTGTGTGCATGCCTGGTGTGCTTTATGCAAGGTGGGACTTCCCCCTCCACTGTGTGAGAGGCTGCTTCGTATTTGAACCAACACAAATGCCCGGAATCTATGAGGTATTTCAAGAAAGCAGCACTACCTGCCTGTAGCAAAGCTGGGTGGTAGTATAGAGACCTGCGAGCTGTTCCCAGTGGTGTGACTGGCTAGGAAGATCCAGATGTGCACATCTCGGCAGAGAGATGGAGTGTCCTGGAAGACAGGAACGATGAAGAGGGTGCTGCAGTTTAATGGGATTGTGCAAGCACAGTCAAAAACAAGTGGAGGATCTGGTCATTCTTTCTTAGGAGATTCACCTTCTTTGATATCCCTCACCTAAGTCAAAGAAGCAGAAAGTCTGCAATTCTGGCTAAATCCTGGCAAACCGGGTTCCACACATCATTTTGGGCAGCCAAATAAATAGAAGGTTATGAGTCATGCTCTGCCTGTTAGCATAAGTTTTCGTTTCCTGCCATTTCCACACAACAACAAAGAACTCCAACAGAACGGCGCGGAATTAACAAACAGACAAACAAAAACACCAGTTCCACAGTAGGAGATCTCCCTTCAGCTAAAAGGCCATCAGGAATCATCTAGTCAACACTGGCCAGTTTACACAGATGAGAAGCTCCCTAACCTTGAGACCATAGGAAGGAGTAATGCCCTTCTTTAGCGACAGCCAAAGCAGCGTGTGAACAAAATATACTTGCTGGAATCTACAGTTTATAGCCCACTTGGGGAAAAAATAATAATATAAAACAAAAAAAAAGAAAGAACAGGAGAGAGAACAACGGCTTGTCCAATTTCTACAAAGTAAAAGCTTGGAGCTAGATAGAGAGCAGACTGTTACTAGCTAGGAACAAACACAAGGCCACATAGTGGTTTGCAAATAAGATGTGGAGGGAGAAGTGCTCTGCCCAGCGCAGACTGGTAGAGATGGAACCACATTGAACTGTCTGTCTGTATCAAAACTAGAAGTACAGCTGAATTTAAACAGAAAGGAAGTTTATTTCTACATCACTGCATCAGTGTGAAGTATGATTTAGCAGTTTTTTTTTAAATTCTTTGAGTTTTGAGTTTCTGGGGCTGGGGAAACCCCAAAAGATCTAGAAGTCCTGTTCTGCAGGACTCTGGTGTTCATTTCAGATGGAAATAGAGGGAATGAATTGGTGAGGTGACACTAAATGGTACCTAAAATATATCTCTGTTGATCAGCACCTTCATAAAGAAATTCAGCAGAGACATGCTGATAGTTACATTTCTCTTTTATTTATTGAGCCAAATACAAGGCTGGTATGAATTAGTGTCACACCAGTGAGTATAATCAATAACCTTATCTTAAAATATATTTAAAATATATTATTCTTTGACCCAAAACTGAGTGAGAAGCACACCTCAATAATGAACAGTATTTCTTTTTATTGTTCTGAGGCAATCAGTGGAGCTCTGTCATGATTAATATGGCCCATGCAGCATTTATCTTTCAAATGCCCCGTATACAGCATTGGTTGAACTGGATTTCTCTTTGCATAGCAGTAACCAGTAACCATAGCAACCCAGATAATTGCTTGATTCCTGAGGAAACAGCAATAGCAAACATGACCTTTATTTAAGGAGCCATATTCTAATAAACTCTTCTTTTACTTAGGTTTGCTTGGCCCATGACGGGTCACAACCTTCTCTCATCAAATTCAATAGGAATCTTGCTACAGGTTTTACTCGAGGCTGGACTGATCCCTAAATACATGGTGGCACTCTTTCCTGTTCTTTAGGACAAACAGCTGGTACGGGCTGGAGTGATTTGACGAGAAGTGAAGGCAGGAGCAGATCTCTGCTCAGCAGTGATTTATCCTTCCATCTTTGAAGCACTTATAAACATACAAAGAAAGTTTAATAGGCCTCTGGTGACTTTCTAATCACATCAGCCATTAAGCTTGAGTGGACAGAATCAAATCTAACAAGAAATTTGGCCTAAAACAATGTGATCTGGAGGCTTTGTATGCAACTATAGAAAAGAAATTGCTATTCTTTCTTTCTTTGTGCAGTCTACTACTATTATAGAGTAAATGAAAAGAAGTTAGACATAAATATTTTAGACAATCTGAGTAAACTACTTCCTCTTCAGGGCCTGGACTCTAGGTTCAGACCCTAATGCAACTGAGAATGCATTATTTGGGGAATGTTTAAGCTCAGAGAAAAGAGTTTCAAACAAACAAATCATGAAACAGCTCAAATCAGAATCCTTACTTTGGGCCCCTGCAGTATTTTGGGGTTTAGGTTTTTTGTTTGTTTGTATTTTGTTTTTTTACTTTCTGCCTGGACAAAATTCACATGTGATTATTATCAATGTAGAGGTTTTTCACTCAAAATGTTTTACTGGGCATATGTTTTATTGGGCTCTTTGCTAAATGAATGTTAAAAGTTCACAACAATTTTCAGTAGGACTGCCAGACAGTAGAATGTGGGAAGGGAGGAAAGTCCAAACACTAGGTAGTAACAACCAGAAGATAAAGCCTTCTCTTTTGAAAAACATTCCTTGCCCTCTTCTCACCTCGGTAATCATATTCTGTGTGTCAATGACAAACAGTTTAATCAACTATCTGCTTCCTACAAAATCAATTAACACATCTCAGGATGAGCAGATGGGATTTCATTCCCCAAGGGTATATAACAGCAGACAGATAACAG
>JAUBOD010000824.1:7492091-7537438 GCA_032353885.1 Nothura maculosa | reverse complement strand
ACCTGCTGGCAACGCTCCTCCTGATGCAGCCAGGATCCCATTGGCCTTCTTGGCCACAAGGGCACTGCTGACTCATGAGTAACTTGGTGTCAACCAGGACCCGTAAGTCCCTCTCTGCAGAGCTGCTTTCCAGCCGGTCAACCCCTAATCTGTACTGGTGTCTGGGGTTATTCCTCCCCAGGTGCAGGACCCTGCGCTTGTCATTGTTGAACCTCATGAGGTTCCTCTCTGCCCCACTCTCCAGCCTGTCCAGATCCCTCTGGATTTCAGAACAGCCCTCCAGAGTGTTGGCCACTCCACTCAGCTTGATATCGTCTGCAAACTTGCTTAGCGTGCACTCAGTGCCCTTGTCCAGGTCATTGAAGGGAACTTTGTCTTGAAATCAAAAAGTTCCTGTTCATGACTAGGCCCACCAGCTCTGTAATTCTGCCATATTGACTGCTCTAGGTCTTTTTCTTCCTTTTGTGTTTCATTCAGAAATTCCAGATGCATATGCTAGGTTACTGGACTGCACAAGCATGCAAAGGAAAAGATGTGTTATGCTACTCAATCCAGGTTCCAATGGGCTCTGCATAAGATCAAAAATATCTTTTGTAGGAGATAGTCTCTTTGACTGCCATGGGCGAAGCATTTTAGACTGATATGACAGCCCAGCTGTTACATCAATTTCTTTGGCAGAAGGTCTTAATCACATAGCATATGTTGGCAATGTCAGCTCATTCTTAGCATCACTTTTAGTACAAAGCATGACTTGCCACATCTGACCTTTATTTTCCCACATGACTGGGTGCAAATCCTGGTTTACAGCACTGCTGAAACTTTAGCTGGGCCAATTCTCCGGTGTAACAAAGACAGGACGGGATTGCCCTGCTCATACTTTTATGAGGCTGGTCTCTGCTGCACCTTCCCTTCTCAGCAAAGTCTTCAATCATGTAGGACTGTGGGTGGCCCTCATGCCCATGAGACCCTGTGGATTTCCTCACTGTGATAAGGATAATGCATGTCTCTGTATTCCTTATCAGGATGCATCTGTTGCAGTAAACAAAGCAAAGTCAGATTATGTATCAGTCCAAGGTCCACAAATCCTCCCTCAGACAGTGTCCATGCATGGTTAGAGGGTAACAGGAGGGGCAGCTTGGATGGGATCACCTTGTTGCAATAGGGAAGAGAGATCAACCATGTGCATGGCAGATTGTCCAGGCAAAGAGCTGTCTTTGGCTACCTTAATTTAGTAATTATGACATAGCCTTGTAGGACTAACGTCATGCTGGGCTGTCCGGCTGGGGTCAGCCTTTCCATAGGCAATGATTCCCTCACTCTTTCCTTGGCTTGGTCAGGGAAGAAGAGCTCTTGTTCAGTGAGAACATGATATCCTTACACTGAGCCTTCCCACTGTGTCCAAAGCTGAGATGAAAACGACTGTACAACATGGGATATATTGCCACCTGTTAATGGAATATTCCTGTTCTCTGCCTAGCTCCCTAAATCTCCTACTTGGGGTAAGATACAAGTGTATGAGCTTATATTTTTGTGCCTGAGGCCTGAGATACAAAACAAAATAAAATTGTATTTGAGAGAACAGCAGCAGCTTCTGCACATTAGTAACTCATGAGACAGCACTGCCAGCCACAGTGCTAGATTGGGAAAACGGGAATCCCAGCGCAGTGGCCTATGCTATTAACAGTGCCACAAGGGAACAGCTGTTCCATTTACAGTCCATGAAATATTTGAAAAATAAATTTCTGGAATGTGATAAGGATGTTTGATAGGATGTCACCTCCTGGGATTAATGAAGCACTAGAAGAACTGAAGGTCCTAATCCTGTGGCAAAGGATAACTATGAAGGAAAGAACGCTACATTCTTCTACTGTTGTGATTTGTAGTTCTTGGGCACGTAGTCAAGAAGTCCTTTGTGCCAAGCACTATTCGGACACAGAATTAGCACCAACGGCAAGTGCAAACCCTGAGCTACAGATGAAGGATCCTATGGAAACAGCTATGTTACTAACCAGTCCTGAAGGGGCATCAGTTCCCCTGCTCCCCCCTTCACCAGCATACTACTACTTCTGTGCCCTTCTTACATCCCTCCACTGAGTCTTGAAACCAGACCAGGGCTCTGTTAGAAAGAAGACTCAATGCACAGAACCAATATTTATCTCGTGCTGGTTTGGATGAAGTTTTGTACACCCATCTGAACCACGAGAGCGGTTTCTCTTCCCAAGGGCTAGGGTCTCTCCAGCTGCCCATGTCAATGCTGAACATCTGCTTCCTGGCACAGGTAGAAGAGAGATTCATGGCCCAGCCCTAGCTCAACCAGAGCAGGGCACTCAGAACCGGAGCACCTTGCAGCTCCATCATCCTCGCAGCCACTGCTGCCCTCCTGGGCACTCTGCAGGCTGGTGCCAGCATTCCCACCTGCCATGTGGCTCTCCAGCAAAACCTGCTGTCCTGAGCTCCACTACACCATTTACACACGCACCTACCCTCTCCAGTGCTAGTCACCTTCCCACAATGCACTCAAAATCCTCCACAAACCCATGCCAACTAACAAGCTTTGTCTTATTTCTCTCATTTTCACCATTTTCTCAGTGGTTCCTGACACTGTCCTAGGATACATGTACATCACTTACTTACACCCCATAATTCTCCAGCATGGGCCTACAGAGAGTGAGGTGAATTCCCTGAAGAATCAGTGTGGACTGAGAACAGACAATTGCATCACATCAATGTCAATGCTCACACTACAGAGATATCACCCTGAGGGAGGAAGTTGTTCAGTAGCTCAGACATTGCTGCAGTGCCCCTCGGGACCAGACTGTGAATGGGACCTCACAAGGTCTCACAGCTCTTTTCTTAACAGCAAGGTTGTCTGCATACTTTTCTCTGTATTTTGGACCTGTAATCCAAAATCTTGCAGCATCTGGTGCTCGGAGCCTCCATGGGGTTGATGTGGTATGTTCCTATGGGAATGGCACATGAGCTGTGACAAATCAGAGCTGCCAAAGACTATAGGGATTTGTAAAGTGCCTAAAGAGACTGCAATATGATTTCATGGTGATGTAAAAGGTAAAAATGCAGCTAGGCAACTTCAGGTAGTCCATCTACGGGAATCTTGTGCTTTCCAGCATGCAGGCAGCTACACCAATAAATGGATATCCAGGCAGACAGAGCACTCATAGTTCCTGGCACAATGTCTTTATAGAAGAGAACAGTGTCCTACAAACATAAATCTGTACTGGAAGGCACGCGGATAACTGCACCTCAGGAGCAGCCTGACTTCCACCCCAGAACCCCAGTGCAGGCAGGGTGAGTGTCCTCAGCTTGCCACTCAAAAGCCCCTTCACAGCAGCTACACTTAAGTAGCTTGCTTGACTATGCTCTATCACAGATTGCTTCATCCTGTATCATCCCTGCTACCAGAATATGTCAGAAATACTAAATGGCTGAACTGGGGTTGGGAAGCAGTGTACTCCCTTAGGAATACTTTCTCCTAACTTTTGGTAAGGTCTATTTTTTAACACTGTTTATTTTCCTTATAAACCATTAGAGTTAAGAAGCTTTAGAGAAAATCACCAGAGCTTTCAGTGAGATTTTAAAATGTCTCTTCTCCTGCCTCCCTTTTATTAGGGCTGGGCCGGGTTATTTTACAGTTTATTTCTTAGTGCCTTTCATGAGAACTGTCCCCTGAGGTGATAAATATTTACATAAATTCAGCTATCCTGTAAGTATTGCACCACTTTTTATTTTTCCTAGAATATTGTCCTGGGAAAATGTGAACATTTCAGTAGAGAAGTAGTTAATGTTTACTGCAAATTGTACTTGCAGTGTGCTCAAGGAGAAACACAGTAACTGGCAAAATAACCTCCCTCTAGGGCCTAATTTAAACCTCCAGAAAGAGGATGAGACTTTTCCACCATGCTTTTCACCTCAAGCAAAACTTATTCTGTTCATCCCTTGTACCTCATACATGCTCAAAAAACCTGGAGGGACCCACAGGCCAAGAGACCATACAAAAAAATAAGCATTTTCAGGCTTACTCATCTCATTTGAATGAAAATCTTTGAAATAGGATACAGTTTTTAATTGGAAAAAAATCAGAAAGAAGAAAACTTGAAATAACTGCTTCTATTTAAAAAAAGCATGTTTTTCCCATTCAGTCCTCTATTATTTACTTTTTATATGGGATAGTTCTTTGAATTTCAAAGCATCTGAGCACCACTGAAGACCAAGCTATATTTTTCCCATCTGACTAATGGCACACTGGAAAGCCTTTTGCTTTAAATCTTCCACAAACCATGAAACGGTGGCACTGGGCCTCATTTCTTCCTGGACATTTCCAGAAGAAAGAAATAAGAGAGATATATACAGAAACCAGCATGACATTTTCTTTGCTCACCTCTCTATACAGCTTAAACTTATGGGCAGACAACAGCAGTTCATCTCCAGCCTAGCAAGACAAAAGTATCAGCAATTAGTGGAAAAAGAGAAGTCTAATTTACCCATTTTCACTAAATCCAGAGAGTCTCAACTGATGCAAGTCATCGGCCAGTGAGGTGCCTGTGGCCCATGGCCTTGGTGAGACCTCCCCTCAGCTGGAGGGTTCTCACCTGCAGCAACTCAGTGGTACAGAGGCTTTGGGAAGCTTTTGTGAAGTCTTCAAGAGGCCAGAAAAGATGAGGAAAAAGTCCTGAGGGTGCTGAGGAACTGAGGCAACTTTTCTTTAGCATGACCTGAGATATACAGCTTTCACAGGCCATCTGCTTCAGCCTTGGGTGGAGCTAAATGAACCTGAGCAAGTAAAGTCATTCAAATTTGTGTTTGTCTTAGCAATAAATACTCACAGGTTGTGGGAACCAGAAAGGACACTGCTGCTGCCTGTTATAAACAGAAACTTTTATTCCAATGTGAATTTGCTTCTTGAGTGCAGAAAGATCACAGCCATTGAGCAACATGCTCCTAGCAGGGAACTAAGGAGGTCTAGATATGAATCACGAAGGTTCATGTGGGATTTACCCCTAACCCCTTTCTGTGTGGGACTGAGTCTCACCCTTAAGAGTTACATATTAAAAAGCATTGGCAAAAAAAGGAAAAACTTACTTCTTCTGTCCTGTAAACATCTATTTCTGTACTGTAAATATCTTCTGTAGTGTTTTAATACTGCTTTTTTTCAAAAATTCTGATTCAAAATATTAATAAGAAAAAACAATTAGCTGATGCCCACAAATTCTCAGTCTTTGCATTTGTAGTAATATTGATTTGCCTATGGCATTGTTACTGTGATTTTTTTTAATTGTGTAGATTGGAGTCTTCTACAAGAGTTCCTGAGTTTCTAGCAGGCTATGGGAGATATTCTGAAGCTCTTGGTTTTGTTTGCAGATATGTAAAGGACAAGACACAATAATTTATTGAAGGAAGAAGGCTAATCTTTACACACACAGAATTCTCACGAGAGGCTTTTTTTTTCAGTCATTGCTTCTTGCTAGACCAGCATTTAAAGTATTCTTTACAACTTGTGGTTATATATTCACACCAGCCCTGTTCCAATATAGGCTCGCAGCTTGGCAGGTTTCCCAGATTGTTGCTGTGCTCCATAATTCTCAGACAAGAGGAGCCCAAGCTACAGCTACAGCTGTAGGCAGCGTGGCCGAGGCGGCAGTGCTGCAATGTTGTGTTTTGAAGCCTTTACAGCCAGCATCCATGGTACGTATGGACGTCACTGCCGCGGGACACCTGTCAGCTCCTGCTTCAGAACCTCATTAGGGAACAATCAGGTGTTGTCTGATGCCAGAGGACTGGTTTGGATACTTTAGTTCTGCAACGAGGAACCAAAAATATAACATTTCAGAAAGTTTGGTGCCCTTGTTCTTTCAAGTATGGTAAGCAAGAGAACATGTCAACAGAACATGTCAATTCCCGTCTAGGAGCACATTGCTCCATGGCTGTGATTTTTCTACACTCAGGAAGCAAGATTACCTTGTCAACATGGGCCTGAAAAATTTCTCTCTTCAAACAGTAGAAGTATCTTGAAAGAACTAAAAAGCACCTATGCCATGGGAAAAAAATGTAGGTCTGCAGTGCAAGTTCCTGGATGTTAACAGACAATCACAGAAAAGATGAGCTAGCATTTAAATCCATGGGAAGGTACTTTTATTTACATGTATTCTGAGGGATAAAGAATAGTCAGAAGTTAGAGGAGCTTGAGGAAGAGTAGGAAACTTGTTAGTGACTTTCAGACTTTTTTTTCCAAGTAGCAAAATAAATACATAGCTACTAGTGGGGCTTTCTGCAGTTCAAGAAATATCAGGGAAATGTGAATGAGGAAATCATTTTCAATGTTTTAACATCTGTTTCCACTTCCTTAGCCAGAGGCTACATGTCTAGGCACTATGTGAAATAAAAATGAATAAGTAACTCTGCCATGCCTGAACATCTCATGCTGTTCTTCCAAAACCTGTGTCTTTTATTGAATGGAAACACAGATGGTCTGGAGTGGAGTCAGTACATCTTCTTTCACACAAGCACTGTGAATTGTTCAGTTGTATCAGGGTGCTTAACTTTAGAAACAAGAAAACAGAGAAAGAGGACAAGCAAAGTAATACCCATGAGGGAGGGACAAAGATCAAAGCAGAGTTGCTAGGCTTTGTGCCTGTCAAGTGAAAAGGCTGAAACCAACTGGATTCATGATTCAAATGCTCTCTTCTATTTTTACTGCTAACATCACTTTCTCCAGCAACATCTGTTCTGTAGGGCCATATTCCATGGCACCATCTCCACAACCTCTGTGGATGACTGAAGGAGTAGGATTGTTCCAGGGGATGAAGGATGCTCAGAGGGTACTAGCCTACATCCCTGAACTGGAGGACTATGCATTATTGATTTCTCTGTTGAGGAGTTGTAGCTCCGAGCTCACATGAACTCCTACCGCCGTCCTATCCTCAGCCTCCCCCGGCATACCACAGGAAAAGGCTCAGCAGGGGAACACTGTACTAAAAAACACTGGAAACACTGTGTCTCAAGCCTCATTTCTCCCTTTGCAAATGTGAGAGATAGATACCTAGGAAAAGGTTCAAGACAAACGAAATATTATACCTGTTTGTTTGTGTGCTACATTCATCCGATACCAGCACTTCCTAATGGGATGAGATGCATCTCAGTTCAGTGTTTCTGGAGGAAGATCATCATCATGAGGAGTGCAGGAAACCCTCTCTCTCAGGAAACAGGGCAGTAGCGTAAGAATATTAGGCATAAACTGTGAAAATCAAAAAAAAAAAGAAGACGTCACTGACTTTAGCTTCTGTTGTTGGCAGGCTCTCAGACCTGATTGCCTAGACCTGGCTACAAATGACTCAAGATCACAGACACTGGGCAAAGTGTCTTCTCACTGGTATCCTGTGCTCAGAGCTAATTTAGAATATGAGAATGTTAAAGACTAAGAGGTTTGTCTATGGCGATGCAGTGATGACAATTAATATTGTGTAAGAATCGCTCACTAGCAAGAAGTATGCAGCTAGCAAACAAATTTGTAGACTTAGTGGTAAAGTTTAAAGCTAGCCAGATTCGGTACCTGAAAAGTAGGGTGTTCATTTGAAAGCTGAAAAACAAATTGCTTGGGCAGGAGGACTTTGGTCTGATGTCTTTGAGCCTTAAGAGTCCTATTTTCAAGCTCTAACTAAATAAATGCTTTTCACTTAAAGTGGAATCTCATATTTATCATTCACCAAAATTATTCCAAGTGCAGCATGAAGAAATGAAATCATACTGCAAAATCATAAATCAGAAGATTTGGAAAGTCTATCAAAACTGAAAAAAAAAAAAATCTTAACTATTTACCTGTTCTTGATTGACAATTGGGCCCCAAGCATGTTAGAGCTTTCCACTTAGCTTCAATAAGGACAAGGAATTAATTCTGCCCATAATAACAATTTCAAGGAAAGGGCACAAATTCACAATGCAGACAACTCTCATTTCAGGCTCAGCCAAGCTTTAGTCTTTATGCAGAGAGCTTACTGGTCTATTTCTTTTTGTTTCCTTGCCTGTTAGGATTATTTGGAAACCTCCCTCTGGTTTGTTCTTGTCTTCTCTTCCTTTGCATCTCTGAGTGCCGAAATTCTGTCTTGTGAAACAGAATGTCCTCAGTGTAGCTAAAGAGCGCTTGGGGCTCTGTTCCTCTTTCAAGAAGGCTGTAAACATCAGTAGCACATCTTCTACTTTTGAGAGAGAAACTTGACAGAGAAGAGCATTAGCTGGAAAAAGATGCTACGCTTATTTAAAGGTAAGCTTCAGCTATAATTAGGCTATGCCCAACTGCAGTGGAGGAGATCCCTGAAGGGTAATGTAATATCTCTGTGGAAGAAGAGTAGAAATAAAATCGTAATGCCAGTCCAAAGAGCAGATAAAATATAGAATAAAGATTTTAGATGGTGCTGCATTGAGCACTGGGCAAACATGTGGCTATGCAGACAGATAATAATTTGTATTGATGCATTAGTTGATCTTTAGAAATTGGAAGGAAAGTAGTAAGTTTCTTTGGAAAAATGCCATGAACTTGCTGTCTGGCCAGCCACCAAAGGTCAGATTTTCATCATTTTCACTCATTCTGGGCAGTGCTGAAGCAGGGCAGGGTGAAACCCATTGGTTCCTGCAAAGTAGCAGCCAAGGAGAGAGGTGGGATCACTGCAGGAGACCCTGCACCCACCCAGGAGCACGGTTTCTTCCCTGGAGCCAGGAGCAGTCCTGGCCAGGGGCCTGGGAAGGGATGTCCCAGCTCAGGTGGTCCTACCCAGAGCACAGGTGGGTGCCCCCAGGGTGTCCCATTCCGGGTGCTCTATCCCAGTGCAGCACCAGTGTGCAGCAATGCCCTCCTCCATGGCAAGCACTTAATGCACAACATGAAGAGTTTGGCCTGAACTTCATGCTCTGCCTATGTAACCTGGAGGTGGCAACTCCTTCCTGCCTCCAGGGCCAGCAGGCAACCATTCTTGGCCAATAATGGGAATGAGCCAGGGATTTCACTTCCAGGAGGCGTCTGGTGAACCAGCACAACCTAAATATTTGTCCTAGTTCTGTAAAATAAGGCTGTGGCACTGTGACTAGAATTGCCTTACTCATGCATACAGTATATTTTATTAGCAAACATTAAGGACTTGTCAAGTTGCAACTTCCATTTTAGCCTCATTAATTATTTAAATTTACCCTGGGGTGCTTTAATAAAAAGGCACAATTAAACTGTATTGCTGGTATTGCTGGTTTATTCCTGTCAGACCACAAGAAGAGCTCCATGACATTTCCTCCAACTCAGGCCACTGACAGCATATGGAGCAGAACAAATTTGGTAAAAGCTGAGATTAACCAAAATACTAGAGAGGAGAAAACTAAAAAAAAAAAAAAAAAAAAAAAAAAAAAAAAAAAAAAAACCAAAATAGTCTTGGTTGCTTTTTCTTTCTTTCTTTCTGATTCAATATATTACAGATTTCTGACCTTGTATCAGTTTCTGATTTTCGTATGGATGGTGTTTACAAGAACCAATTGTAATTTGACCTACATATGCTTTCTTGATCTAAGAATAGCACATTCTAGGCTGCTTGCAGCTTGCCAGGACCAACAGCTGTTTGTGAGATCACTATCAGACATACTTTAAAGGGTGTTTTCCACTTAAGGAGATCTACAAGATTCCTTTCTCCTTATTTAGGTTTCTTTTATTGGTTGAAAAATAAGTATTAATTTAAAAGTAAATGTGACCTAAAAATGGCTTTGTGAAAAAAAAAAATCTGAAAGGGCTAGTAAAACAAAGTCAGAAAGAGAGATAGTGAAGGAGGAGAACTCTGTGTCCATTCCTTCCTCAATTTTAGTTTCTGGGGGCTCCTCTTGGAGATTTTGGATGTCTCTTTGGATAGCTGTTTGCCCCATTCTCCAGTGCCATTCTCCTGGCACTGAATGTTCACCTGCCTACTTGGAAAGGCCAAATCAACCATGTTTGTGCAAATCTAGGCCAATGCTGTAGTTCTGAATGAATGGGCTCCTCTGCTCTCAACCAGCAGGAGCTTGGGCTTCCCGCTGGCGCCTGCCTTCTCCTTGGAAACTCTTAACTGGACACTCTTCCAGTACATAAACACTCAGGATTTAGCCCCAGCTGCAGCCATTGCAGGTTGCATAAGGCCTTAAAAAGGCCACTTTTGACCTTTTTGGTACCCACCAAAAGCAGCACCAGCCATCGTGCAGGAGCCCATGGGCTGAGCTGAGCATTCCTGTCCTGAGCACCCTGATCTTCCTGGTGAGGGTCAGGCCAACTCTGGCCTGGAGACAATGTCCTGGACATGAGGAGCACAGATGGCTCCAGCTCCCAAGCAGACAATGGCGGCAGCCCCGAAGACACGCCAGCTACATGTGGGGCAGCAGAGCAGAAGTGCCTGTTGGAGAATAATGCCCCAGAGCATTTATTGATGGGTCTTCCAAGGTGCAGAGAGCCACCTGGGAGTGCTAAACTGCAGGGTTCACAGCAGGGCCAGGAGCCCAGGCAAGGCCACAGCAACAGCAGTGCACTCAGCAGGCATGGGGTCCTCTGCAGCAGGCCCTGCCATCCCATCCCCTCCCCAGAGCATGATGAGCAGCTGCTGAACACTAATTATTTCATAAATTTCCTTACATCAGAGAAGCTGATAGACACTGGGGAGAAAACAGGCCCAGCAATGGAAAAAGCTGGGGGTCATTTTTCCCAAGGTTGACTGGGATTTGCCCTGAATTTTGGAGAGACTGAAAGCTGAAAGTCTTCCTGTCTTCTTTGCCAGGGACATGTAACTACATGGACTCTGTGATTCCTCAGGAACCATTTTCCTGGTCAGTGAGGATGCTCAGGAATAGGCACAGAGAGACAAATGGGGCCTTCAGGCAGGAGCTGGAGTTGGGGTCTGCTGGTCGTTATTCTTTCTTGTACTGCTGTTGTGGAGATTAGATCTGGCCAGACAGAAAGCCTGGTAGGCTCTAGCCAAAACCTGATCCTGCCTGGCAGAGAGGAACTTAAATCACTTAAGGTCTGTGTGCTCTCCTTTGAAATATTCTTTTTCTCCTGGTCTTTGAAATATTTGCAAGGAAGGGAGCCTGTATTTTAAAACATGAAAGACTCATCAGCATAGCATGATGTTTATTAATGTGATATTTATTTGCATTAAATCAGTGATATTTATTAATCCTCATCATTCATATTGCATATGTTTTGCAGAAACACATTTTGGTCCATCATTCTTTGCCACCTGTTAAAACTAAGTGCTATGGCTTCTTGATTTGTTGTTTTTATATATCATAGATCACTTGAATCACACATGATTGTCATCTTCCTGACTGAGCATTGTAGATTCATAAAAATGAATCCCCTTACCTCTTCAAAAAGCACATGCAGATAAACTCAGATTTTTAGCAGGTACCTTATTTATCAGTCTCTTCATCATTTAGCATATGAGGGTTCTTCCTGACACCCTAAAGCTAATTTCAACATGTGTCCTCCCAAAGATTTTCTTTTCATCCTTGTATTTTATTTGTACAATGGTGGTTCAAATGCCAGTATACCGAAGTTTCATGGATTCTCCTTCTTTTCAGTGATTTTGGGGACATGTGAAATCAGAGTATATAAACAAGGTACATTCCCAAGTTTTGAGTAAGGTACTGTTCACTCAGAGCAGTAGGGACCAAGGGCCTACACATAGGTAGCAAGAAGGGAGCCCTCCAAAAACCTAAATCAAAATCTTTACTACTTTTCCCACAGCAGGATTGACCTGACTAGAAGCTTTGCTGGCCCCAGAACAAAGAGAGCAGACATAGGATGACAAAGGAATGGAGAACCAGACTGCAGCACTGGGCAACATGGTAACAGGAGGAATATGACTCAGAACGGATGTTCCTTCTATACCTCATAAACACAAAGACTTCTGAGCTAAAAAAAATAAAATCTTTGGTAGAGAAACAGTCTGAGAATATGAACTCTTTAATTATATTTTGGTTTAAGTGTCCTGTCTTTCTTCAAGACAAATAGGAAGCCCTTAAAAGGAAAACTCTTACTCTGTTTTCTTTGTTTGTTTTGTTTTATTAGCAATTACTATGGAGCTCAGTGAATGGAAAGAAGTTTGAAAATGAAGAAAATGTTTCATAAAATTGCATTATGCAAATTGCTTTAATAAAAAAATTTACTTGCTTTATTAGAACCCATACTGCCTGTTCTATATTCATGATTTTAATGAGGCTAATTTCTCTTGCTTCTGTAATTTAGAGGAAAGGAAGAGGTGCACACAATTGCATGGAACTGTAATTCACATTCTCAAGGTCTGCAGCAGCTCAGTTGAGCTACAGACAACTACCTTCCCTGCCTTTCCTTTACGAGACTGAGAGAGGCAATCGTTTTTTGTAGGAAGATTGACCTGCGCTTCTGCTAATACTCCAGCTCCCCCATTTTATCCAGGTATTCTCTCACAAGATGAGGACAAGCATGTGTCCCAGGAAGTGAAGTAGATCTGCATGGACTTCTCTTAGCTATGTAATAACAATACTGGACTTAAAAATTGACCCCTTCATGGTAAGGGTCTCTGGAGCAAATTCGCCCATGCAGTAGAATTACTGTATATGTGCAAATGGTGAACATTAAATAAAAATAGTGCTGCCATTCCCTGTCCCTGTCTGCATTGGAAAAGACAATTTTTTACTTGTGAATTAAGGCAAATAATTTATTTTAGAACACGTTCTTGTGTGATTACTTGCCAAAAGAGTGGTAGTTCTTTTGCCTTGTAATAGGAAAGTATTCAAGAACTGACATCCTCTATTAAACTAAAAGCAAGACTTCCATGTTATCCTTGTTCTCCAGTGCATACTGAATGTGTATACCCAAGGAGTGGGTGATGATACCCTGAAAGGCTATGATGCCCTTCAGAGGGACCTATACAGACTAGAGAGATGGGCAGAAGGAACCTCATGGAATTCATAAATTGCGGTCCTGCACATGAAGAGGAATAACCCCAGGTACCAGGACAGGCTGGGAATCACCTGCTGGAGAGCAGCTCTGCAGAGAAGGACCTAAAGTCCTGGAGAACAAGAAGTTGACTATGAGCCAGCAATGAGCCCTTGTGGCCAAGAAGGCCAACAGTAGCCTGGCCTGCATCAGGGGAGTATTACCAGCAGGTCCAAGGAAGTGATCCTGCCCCTCCACTCAGCCCTGGTGAGGCCACCTCTGGAATACTGTGTCCAGTGTTGGGCTCCAAGAGGGACATGAAGCTACAGGAATGAGTCCAACAGATGGCAACAAAGTGGATTAAGGTACTAGGGGATCTCTCTTACAAGTAAAGACTGAGAGAGCTGAAGAGAAAAGTCAGGAGTGATATTATCAATATACCTAAGTACCTAATTATTATCAGTACCTGATATTATCAATATACCTAAGTACCTGAAGGGACTGTGTAGAGAGAACTCTTCTCAGTGGTGCCCTGTGATAGGGTGAGAGGTGATGGGCACAAACTTAAGTGCAGGATATTCCATCTGAACATGAGGAAAAACTTCTTTACTGTGAGGATAATGGAGCACTGGAACAGATTTACCAGAGAGATTGTGGAATCTCCATCCTTGGAGACATTCAAAAGTCCTCCAGGGAGAGTCCTGGGCAACATGCTCTAGGCAACTCTACTTGAGCAGAGAGGATGGACCAGAACATCTCCAGAGATCCCTTTTAGCTTCAAACATTCTGTGATACAAAGTGGCCTTGGATGGGAGAGCAGGTTCTCAGTTTGGAAGATGAAGAAAATCTTCACAGTACCAAATCCAGTCCTCTCACAGGCCTTCCTTCTGCTGAGGAAGGGCTCCAGGAGGGCCTTCAAGCAAATTATAGCAGCATACAATTGGATTTGGAGATTGATTTTATTTTTCCTCTTATTCTGATTTCAAAAGTCCAAATTCAAAGTTGTGGGATTGATTACTAAGAATTCATGCACATATACAGAAAATTCAGAGGCCCTGAGTGATGTGATATTTTGACAAAAACCCATGAAAGCTCTAAGCAGAGGAAATAAGAGTTGTGATTCTGTTGCCAGCTTCAAATATATAAAAATCATGGATCAGATCCCCCCAAATCCAAACAAATGGTTTTCTTTAAATAACAAAAAATATGGGACTCTTTTGACATGTCATTACTATTCCTTTGCATCACATTTTCTCTGCAATTATAAGGGCAAAAATCTCACTTTTTAAAAGAGACCACAGCCTCACCTTATCTTAAATATCCAAGATCTTCCTAGGTACCTGATAATAGCAAAAGAATTAGTAACATAAATAACTTAATTTCAATGCTAAAGAAATTTTTCACTAAATAGTGTTTTGCTTTCCAAGTCCATTAGCATGGTTCCTACAATTTTGAAATATGGAAGTTTAGTTAGTTTAATCTTCTCTTTCCTCCAGCGCTTTTCTTTGTCTCAGTTCTGTATAGAGGGAAGAATTTTTTTTTCAGAGGCAACATGATAACATCTTTGCAAGTAGGTCCAGAATCTCTCTCTTTTTCTTCCCTTCTGAAATGCTTTAGATTATGAGATATTTTCAAGTTTTAAAATTGCCAGGGAAGGAAATTTCTTCAGAAGTGTCCTTTGAGTCAAAGATAAAAGTGATGCCCAGCAGGGGTAAACTAGCATTAGTCAAAGGAAAGATGAACTCCCAGCAGAAGCTGTGAAATTCACTCTCCATGGTTCAGATGCTGTACAAGAGCACAGCATTCACTATCCTTAATGTGTTTTCTTTTTCCCCATTTACCTATACTGGTAAATGTGCAATAAAATTGCCTGTGAATCTGTCATTTTATCTAAATTATTCTGGTATTTATGATGTTCACTCTAAGAACAGGACTGAGGACACCATCCTTTCCTGTAGTGATCCATGTGCCATCAAAAGAAGACAGATGACACATCTTTACACTCCTGCAGCAGGTGAAGGGCATCAAGATCATGGAAGCTGCTTCTGTAACTCCATAAGCATAAATAAAGCAAGCTTCCCTTCCCCTTTAATATCTGAGTTTGGAAGCTCAAATGACTCTCCTAGGCCACTCAACAACATCTTGGCAGTTCAGAGTCTCTGGGACTATTTCTAGGGTCCCAGATATGGGCAAGGCTTCCAAAAACATAGGATTTCTCGAGGAAATCTCATTGCATTATATGAGAAGCTGTAATAAAGTAATTTATTTCCATGCTTTTTAAGCACATTAATGCACCTCAATTTCCTTATTACAGTAACCTAATAATCCTGCAATGAGTTCTGCAAACATAAACAGCAACCAAATAGTACCATAACCCCAGTAAAAGTGTAAAGTGCCTTTAATGCCCTTCTTCTAAGTTAACTAAATGTTGCTGATGTTCTCTAATAAATAAAAGCCCTATAAACTGTTCCCAGGGGTACAGTACCACTCAGTGAGAAATTTATCTCAAGGCAACTTCTTTACAGTGAAATTTTAGATAAAGAATATGCTGAAGCATCACCATAAATAATTAAATACCATTTTTAAATATTAATGTGGTTTGTTGACAGCTTCTGTTTTGCTTATAGCGTTTCAAAGATGTTGACTGTAGGCAAGTATAGATCTTGATGAAAAAAAGAGCTTTGAAAATCATCTAACACCATTCAGTTGAAAGTATTTCTCCAGACAGTCTTCTAAGTGAAGTGCACTGTCTCTGAGGCAGCGCTCCTAGGGAGAAAGATCTAAAGATCAAAACCAAGCATGGCCTGGTAAGACCTCTGCAAACCAGTCTGGTTGGAGTTCAACAATATTATGTTAACCTGTTACAAATAACAGAATTTTAACTCTGTAAGGTCACTTCTAGAAATAGACCACGTCAGATAGAGATGGTCTGAAGTAAATGATATTTCACAGATTTCTTAAACAATGTATCCCAACATTGTGGAAGTCTTGCGGAAGTCTTTTTGTTTTTTTTTTTCCTCCAGTCACTAATTATGGTGACATTATTTCCAAGCTAACAAATATGAACAGTAGTTTTCAAGGCACTGCTGGGAAATCAGAGAACAACTATAATATATCATTCTGCTTATTATATTTCTCCTCGTTTAGAAAGAGCTCATGGGTATGAAGGTTGATGGCATTAACAAATGAGTACTACCCTAGTTTCTGCAGCCAATCATCATGTTACAGATAAATAGGACTCAGAGGAATATGATAAATCTTTTCTAATTATTTTTCAACCTGGAAATATTCAAGGTTTCTACTTAGCTGGTGACGGGGGGCAGAGAGGAACCCGGAGTGTTCCCATCCGAATTTTCTGCAAAGCAGAGGGCACAAATGCCATACTTCTTGTGCCAGATTTATCGTTGAATACCTGTCAAAACTTGCTTTCTAAGGATGTTCCTGCTTTCCCAAGAGCAGGTTCTGCTGCAAGTTGTATGCCTTCTGGTCTCCACCTCTCAAAATTGATCCATTGCTAAAAAATTGATCCATTTCCATGCTGTTTGTTGATAGCAGCTCAGTAACACCAAGTGTCTCAGCAGCTTGCACTCAACATTGGCTATTTCATTCTGGAAAAAGGAGGTTAATATTAAAAGAAACTGAGAAAATTAAGATGTACAAAATCAGGAATACTTGCTTTAGGTTGGCAACTGCTGGCTTATAAATAGAGTCCTAGACATGGAAATCACCCCCCACATAGCTGCTTTTGTGCCAACACAGTAAAATAGCCATTTACAAAATGTCAGGATTAAATTGCCTCCTGTCATTGCTGTCTACCTTATGATGAGCGCTGCTAATCTGTGGTACTGAGTGCAGGAATCTATTGTTTGTGTTGTTATCTGCTGAGCACAGGTTCCCGCACTGAACACAAATGCAGGGCTTTGTTGCTCGGGAGCTTATGTACGTTGGTGTTTATGTTAAATGGGTAAACATAAATACTAGAATAAATGGTCAAGTTCATTATTCCCTCCAAGGAAGATGTTCCCGTTTTCAAAATCAGAAGAAAGCCTTTCCACTCTCTCAAGGGGCTTCACCATCAGACATCTAGAGCAATGTTTGCCTGGAGAGCTGTCATTGCAACATGACCTATATTTGTTTAGGTCATTGCAAAATAATAATAATGTTGAATGTTACTGATAGATGTATTACGTTATTCACCAGTTCACTGATAGAGGTGAATGTTACTGTGTTATGTAGATGAAGTCAAGATACATTTTAAGGGAAAATGAATAAAAAGAGTAAGTAGATAAAACTGAAAGGTTGCTAGGTCCTCTAGCAGCAATATAATTTGCTGGAGGATGTTTTGCAATGACAAAGCAGGAACACTGGTGTTAGAGAGGATCAGAGGATCTGTCCAAGGTCCAGCACTCTTCACATGCCACAGACCCTGGATGAAGGAAATCTAAGTCAACATATACTTTATTCTGTGCTTTATGCCACAAAGCCAACACTGGGAAAATGATTGAAGGTTACTTCAAAATAGAACATAGCGTTTTCTTGACCAGTTGGTTACCTTCTAGAAAGGATACTTCCAAAACTACCCAAGTACTATCAATATACTTTGATATAAAGTCATTAGTTTAGATTATCTGAGCAACTCACCATCAAAATGTCACTGTATGATCAAAGCATCGGAATTCACAGTATTTTTCCTTTTTGTTTGAATTTGCTTGCAAGTGAAATTATTAACTATATTATTAGAATAAAAATTCAGCACTGATGAATATGATTTACAACATCATACTCACACTAATTAATTTCTGACTGAACACCCTGCCAGATCAGCTTACTACTGAAATAGCATTCACACTATGTGGAAGTCTAAATGAATGGGAGATGCCTCAGAAGGAGACCAATCCTGTATATCTTGGTGTTGTGCCAGATCGAAGGTTGCCACTAGCAGGGCAGACGCAGAAATGCATGAACTTGCACATCTGCAGTTATGAGGCACTGCTAGCAGCAGTGCTTTACCTTATTATAAGTACCAGAACATACAGAAGTGTTTTTATTTAAGAAGTTTTTTTTTTTAACCACTTGTCCCATTCCTGAAAAAGGTAGGACTGCATTTCAACACAATGGTCAGGTTCTCAACAGCACTTTGTCAATGACACGATGTCAACCAGGATCTAGAGGATTTGGTGACAAAGCAGCAGCTGTCCTGCACTAATCTTCACGATCATGACCAGTCTCGGTCTAGGTATGTGTCAGTACCTGAATGACATGGATCCATCAGCTTTACCTGGAAGGTGTGGTTGCAAGGCCTAGAGCAACCCTCTCCTGATGTTTCAGGTTGATCCAGTAAAGACTTAATAACTTAACATGCTGCCTATCCTCATTATAATCAGAATTAAATATCTGGTGCCTGTTGAACTTTCACTTATATTAACTGAATGGCAGTCAAATTACTAGGAATAAACTGAAATAGTCCCTGTGGAAAACTTCATAACATTACTGCTTAATTAAAAAAACAAATGCAGATTCTCTTTAAAATAATTTTAATTTGGTTTACTACAAATGTGTCTCTCAATTCTTTCTGCTAGTAGCCTTAAAATACTACTAGAAGGCTCATCTGCTCCTCTGCAGAAAGAAATGGCAGCAGTTCTTCAGAATCTCTTCTTTCAGTGCTGAGATGAAAGGTTCTTTTAAAAATGTTGCTGCCTCTCAGTAGGACGTAACCCTAGTAGCAAAGTCTTAGGGTTAACTGCCTGGGTTGAGACATTTGTCTTTTGAAATGTCTTTCATTTTTGGATACGTCATTCCCTTCTCTTGATATACTGGCTTTCTTTTTTTCCCAGCAGTCAATCAAAGACTGTGAAGGAAGCATAGATGGGAGGCAATTGACTCCTTCAACTTACAGGCAACACTGAAAGTCACTATTGAAAAGCCATATGGGTGTTTGGTACATCATTTTAGTACAAAAACGTTCTATTACTAGTGGTGAGAATAACTCACTAGAGACTTCAATGTGACTTGTTGGTTCCTCTGACTGACATAGCTCCTCCTTGTACAAAATACTGCAGAGCATTGCAGTGCACAACACAGACTTTGCAGAGCAGCATTAATGGATGAAGAGCGTTTGCTCTGCAAATTTACTGTCTGTCCTCTGGCAAAAATAGGCCTTGTGAAAGAAAATGGGACCCAGGCAGGCACATGAGGATGACATTTAAGAGATTGTCATCATCACACCAGCATTAATTTCATTTGCACTGAAGCTCGTCAATGTTTGTTCCGGCATGAAATATGTGCAGATTCCTGACCCCCAAAATGATTCATTGCAGAAATCACAGAGCAGAGGGGAGAAAAGGACACTGAGAAGGCCTTCAGACCATGACTGGGGTGCAACCGATGCATTCTGCTGGATCTCCTCCTGAAATGGTATCACAACAGGAATGTGCCATACATCCAGATGCAGGAGAGGGAAGCACAGCTGAGTCCTTCTCATGGTGCAGTTACCTCCTAGCACAGGTTTCCCTGGATGAAACACAAAAAATAAAAAAGGCTGGCACACCCTGGGCCCAGACAGATCTGAGCATGGCACAGAGCAGCAGCTCCTCCTAGAAGGCAGGATGGGTGAAGCCTCTGTTTTAAGGAGGGAATTGAACTGCAGGGCATGAGTGTGTCATGCACCCGCTTCAGAGCCAGTCAATGTCTTTTTTATATGCGGCCAAGTGGAGTTGAATGTTTTAGTCTTGGTTTCTTGGTCCTGCTGTGCTGATAAAATGCTGTTTCTCTCCTTGGTCCTCTCTTTGGAGTGAATCAGTAGTAGACCTGGCATGTGGTTCCTGGCAAGGGCCACTCCACACAGGCATTGTAGGCAAGTCTGGCCCAGTTTGGGCCCCCACTGCCCTAAGCAGCCCCCCAGCACTGCCCTAGAAGTCTTTTCTCATTAAACAGACCCTCATGTCACACACCAAGGGCTGTAGAAAGCATCCTTCATTTCAACATATGAAATTTTTTTTGGGTGGATTGAAATGCAGCCTTTGCATTTCTTTTTAAAGTCTTTAATGTAAAGAAAAGACTAAAATAGTAATCAAAATCTCAGAGTCACTAGGAAATTCCATACGAAGCTCTGCATTTCTCAAGCTTTGGTTGATGTTCAAGAAAATGCAAGGACACTTTGCCATTCCCTCCCCCATCATCCTGAACTTGGAACGACTCCACTCACACAGAGCTGTTCTCGGAAACCAGAACTTGAGCACAAGCCAAATTACATGACATTTGCACAGCTCCTCAGGGAAAAAGTACAGCCAGAGTGAGGCTTTGTGTGAGGAAACACACCTCAATGGAGATGTTCCTCTTTCCTCCTCCTTTCTATTAGACCAACCTTGACAAACAAGCTGTTTAATTTTCTTGCACATTGCAATAAAAGAAAAGAAATACATTCATAGCAGGCAGAACAGGAAGAAAAATGCACATTTGAGAGGGAGGTTAAATTTGGTGGGTTTCTGGTGTTTGCCACCGGGTTTCTGGTGTCTGTCTGGTGTTTGGCGTAGTGAATTGGGGATTCCCTCTCTCTGCAAGAGCAAAACTCAGCTGAGATTGACCCTGCAGGCACTTGTGCTGGTGAGCTAAGGAGGGCCAAGGCACAAACTAGAGCAGAGTCTGCAGTCAGGGCACTGCTAAATTGCTAGCTTGGCTTCTGGTGCTATTTTGGCTCAAGCCTAGGAGCATGTTCCCAAATATGATGAGGACAGCTGCAGTGCAGCTACTCTGCCGCGCATAAAGCTCTTCAGCGATGTGGGTATGAGCCCTGCTGTGCCATTTGGCCTAGATGCCAGAATCCAGTGCATTTTCCTGGAAAGATGCAGCCACGAGGCATTGTCCAGGATCTTGCTTGGGGAGACCGTCTCATGCAGCATTTTGTGCCCTGAGCTGGTGTCACCCAGACAGAAGCCAGTCTGATCACTCTACGGGGCAGCACAGTGTTTGGCAGGTCCATGAGATCCCACCAGGGGCCAGCACAGGACAGTTCCATGAGATCCCACTGGGGATCAGCACAGGACAGGTCCGTGAGATCCCATTGGGGAGCAGCATAGGGCATCCCCATAGGGACAAGAAAGGGGGACATGGAGCACAACAGCTCCCCGGAGGGGTGGCCAGAGAGGAGGGAGCCCCTTGATGCCCATCGAGGGCCTTCAGCCCTTGCAGCAGCAGCACCTGCCCAGCATGTTCCCATGCAAAAAGAACAACCAGGAGCTTCCTTCCAAGTGACTCATTCACATTAAGGAAAACAACCAGAATAAATGCAAACCATCCCCGACAGAGCACAGTGTGTGCCACCCTTCACAGCCCCGTACAAGTCAGTGATGAGATGGCATCTCCTGTCTGCACACATGAAATCCCTTGGCAGCCCTCTAAATACCTCAGGATAACACACACATTTATCATATCAGCCCCGACTGGACTAATGCTGCAGGTAGACAGGAATCATAACTTTGTGCTTGCTGATTTCTGATTGACTAAATTCTCCACCTGACTATCACATTAACTCGGCATGCACATTTGTGCTATAATTGTATTCCAACCGTTCAAATGTTCCCCTTAATTTAGTCATGCTACTTCAGGGTTGCTGTGAGTTATAAATCACTCTTGCACTCAAGAAACAAATTAATTTACAGATGTTACAAGAGATAGGATTACTCAGTAGGATTTCCTTTTTTTTTTAACACATGCAAGAAATAAAATTTATTAAATGAAAATAATTCCTTCAGGGAAGTCCAAAAGGCACTCACACTAATGGCAGGGGAATAAAAATTAAAGATTTGTAGCTTCATAGAGCAGTGCAGTCTCCTTGCAACTGATTTTGAGGAGCTCTGCTGTGAATAATGCAGCTAAGCAAGAACCAGGATCATTCTGCACCTGTCTGGTTTTGAGCACTCACTGATTTTTCTGGGGCACAAATATTATGCACATATAGATATGATCATCAGAACACGAAGCAGTAGCTTTTTGAAGCTTGTTGCCTCTTCCCATTCACAGTAAGCTTTTCATTTACTTTGAATTGTTTTTACTTGGTTTTTTTGGCATGTTTTTCTAATTATGAGGTGTTTTCATGGCTCAAGAGTTTGAGACCAAAACCTAAAATGTTCCCCACTTTATAACAAACCTCAATGTGCGGGTGATATATCTGGTTTATTTAAAAAAAAAAAAAAACAGTAAAAGTAAAACCATTGTCCTCCATTATCCTCCAGACTACTGTAAAGCATCCGTACTCTTGGGCAATCCCATTCCTGCTAAATTCATCCTGTTTCATGTCATCCTGCTGGTCATGCATTGGCTGAATTGATTCGTGTGTTTTGGAATCTGCGCTTCTATCAGAGCCCTCTGTTCTAAATACAGCAATTAGATACAGTGTTAATAGACAGAGCAGAGAAGCAGCACCATTGCCCCTAACTGCCACGGTGTCAAGAATATTCCTTAAGAACTGCAGTGGCCTTTGCTAGCTGCCATCTACATAAATATCCCATGACCTGTCATTCTGGAGTTATTGCACTGTCTCCAATCTTCTTAGATATAAAAATAAGCTTTGGTATTTCTGTAAAAACATACAGGCATTCTTAAATAAGCATAAAAACATTGTTTTGTACAATAATAATATATCTTTTTTTTTTAAGCAATGTATGCCTTCTTGGAAGTTTTCTGTAACGTGATTTCAATAGTCATTGTCTGCTCTTTCACCACTAGCCTGGAGACAAGCTAGTAAAATAAAGTTTATTTTAAATGTTATGATGTCATGGGTTTGCATTCAATGATACTGATTCCAGGCCATTCATTTCAGATGAAAATATCACAGCCGTTCCCAACTAGTAACTTAATAAAAATACCTCATCTCAAAGGCCATGGGAACCTGCTCTTGGAGGCTGTTTAGTCCAAGAGCACTCTGGTCTTAGCTCTTTATATGAGCAGGAGGCAACTCATGGAAAAAATTTGGTTCTCTGACTTCCAGAACAGATGAATTCAATATCGCTTTAGGAACTCAATATAGAACTTTGTAAGATGCTACAATTTAACCAAAATCTACAGATTTGATTCAGACCAATTTGATTCAATACTTCGACGTGTTATGCTAGAAAGCAGATTTTTCCTTCTGAAACTTCTCTATAATATCTATAACTTAGAGTCTTTTAGGAGTAAAAAACTAAATTGTGGGTAAAGAGAAGTGATAGATGCACATTTTGAATATCACTGCACTCAAATCTTATTAAACCTGCCATGGCCTTCCTTTAGCTGCTGAGCAAATCTCTCTCTCTGTTTCATCTCTCTTCTAAACTTTAAATCTTCAGATCTCTTACTACCGACAATGAACTTCGCCGGTGAGCTTGGCTGGACGCAGGAGACTTGGGCTGATTCAACCTAAAACTTAAGGTCCCGAAACAAGAACTCTCAATAAAACCTTATTGACATATTCAAGGAAGAGCTTAATTGGTTCTCTAGCTGCCTGACTCCTTCCAGAAGATGTAGATGAAGCCCAGGAGTGTGAGATCTTGACACCTCGGATGCAGTTTTCTGGATGAATATAGTTTTGGGTACAGTCCCATAACAAGGAAAAGAAATAAGTTAAACTTAAAAGGTTACAGCATCACAGCTCATCAGCTTTGCTTCAACTCAAGTGCTTTGGTTTCCAAGAGCTTATATAGGCAGCATTTTGATGAAAGAGAAAGACTTATCCAGGATTTTTTAATTATATTTTTAGGAGTCAGTGTCTTTTCTCCAAATTGTTCATAATCAATCATGAAGCTTAGTGCAGCTTTTCTCTATCAAACTTCCTTAAGCATTTAGAAGTCATATTTTCAACTCCTTGAAATATCCAACAATACATAATGTGTGAAGGAATGGTGCTGACATGAACTGATATGCTTGTCCAAGACATCACATCATATAGAACTGATGAGACTTATGAATAAAGGTCAAAAATCTCAAAATAGTTAATGTCCAATAGCGTGGTTTCTTGGTCAAGCTAATAATGTCACCATTCAATTACTGCTCCACTATTTTTTTCAAACACATCATGACATTCTGATGACAGATAATTTTCTGATGTCCTTCTAACTAAACCTTGGAGGAAAGCAGCATGTCACACATTTTTATTTGGCTACTTGGGTCTAATGCCTGTGACAGCTGGATTATTTTTTGAGTTAATTCCAATATTAAAAGGAGACTTGTTAAAGAATCTTCCATGCACCTTCTCTCTGCAGTGCCAGATGATCCAGCATATGTGATTCATTAACTGAACATTTGTTTCCCCAGGAGCAATAAATGTGTGTTACTTATTCTCTGAAGGGACATGTGTTTCTTAAAGAATCTATACCTTTGATCTGTGGATAGGCAATGTATGTGCATGGTACATTTATCTCCTAACTGGGAGCAGTCTAAGAGGGAAGAGTAGCTGGTGCTTCAGGCATTATAGGATAGGCTCAAGCAGCTGCTTTGTCTGGACTTCCCATGGACAATGGAGCAAGTGTTGTTTTTTGTTTTGTTTTTTTTTTTCCTTGGGAAATCTTCATTTCCCCACTGGCACAAGGCTAATCTTGAGGGACAAGGTCACACAGGCTGCAGTATGGGATCCACCTTCCCCACTGCAGCACACTTTCTTGTCCTGGTCAACTCAAACTACCCTGTGGTGCATTGTGAAGCAAAGCCCTTCTGTTTTGGCCCTTCTTCGCTCAGGCAGTTCCTACTACGGGAAAGAGAAAGAAGAGTGAAAAGGAGAGAAAATTAGGAGAGGAGAAGAGTGGGGTTGGAGTTAACTGCCCTCCTGCATGAAGGTCTTGGGGTACCCCAAAACCAGGGAGTCCCAAAAACCTAGCTAGCTTTCAAGGACTGAGAGCAGAGCCTTGCAGGAAAGGGACATCAGTGACACATAGCCACTGGTAAAATCAGAAGTAATCAATCTTAACCTTGCTGATAGTTTAAAAGGCTTCTCAGACATTCTATATGGCATTAATGCATATTGCAGTGTCAGCTGCTAATGACATGGTAAGAAAATTGCTTAGCCATGAGCTGTATGTAATGAACTCCCAGCCTATACCTGTAAAACAGCTGGATAGGGAACCCAAGGCTGAAGTGTCATCAAAAGGTTAACCCTAATTATTAATGAGAACAAGGTCTTTGTTCCAGATTTTGTCAAGGAAGACTATTTTATTGTGTCTTGGGAGAAATCAGAAATGAGTACATGAAAGATCAAGTAGCACTGCCATGCTACCACAGGGGAAATCTTCCTGTGCACCTCTAACATGCAGGAAAAAGACGACAGAAAGGCAGGAAGATGCTACTTAATCAGTTGTATGTCATCAGTGTGACTGGCAAAAGCTTTGATTTTACTGTGGTCTGCAAATAAGGCAGCAGCCCAAAAAGACAGAAGACACAATCAACAGAGCTTGGAAGTGTTTAGCTCAGATTATAAACTCAGATAAGGAGTTAATCTGTCCCAGAAGAAGTGGTGAGGAACTGTCATAACCATAGACCTGCTGCTGCTTCGTGGTCCTGCATGGCCTACATCGCTCTCCTCTCACTGTGGCTCAGTGAAGCCCTGCCTGGTCCCAGCTCATCCAAATCAGATTGTAATCTGCTATTATATTCATACCTTGAAATTCTTGAAACAAGAAAGCCATAGTTGGTGAGCTGTGCTTGTAATCTCATGTATTTCACACAAATTTAATTTCTGTAGTCTCTGTATAGCATAATCACTCCATAAACTGGTACTACATTTTGAAGATCAGCCAAAAGCTGAGTCAATACATGTTTGTATGTATTTTCAGATAAGAATTACAACGTGTTACCACTGATTTTATCAGTATTTTAGATAAAATATAATACAGTCTGTACATGACAGAGGACAGAGTAACAAATATAAAATGAATAAGATGAATACAAACTTAGAAATAAACCAAGTATCAAATGTGTGCACTTTCCCTTTGATTCTGCTGTGACAAAGTATTAGCACTCTTCAAATGCAGCCTGAGCACCAAGTGTTAATGGATTTAAACAACACGAGAGCTTTGGTGATACATTTGTGCAATAATCACCTGCAACAAAGAGTTATGAGTGGAAATACAGCATTTCCTTTAATGGTCTCTTAAAAAATAACTCCTAGGTAATATACTTATAAATTCTCTGCAGACTTTTTTGTCAAGAACACACAATTTTCACTTAAATTTCGCTTTGTGAGGTGGCAAACCTGTTATTCCCTGAGGATGGACAGTAGTAGCATTTTCTGCCACAAACAGATATGCAACAGCTAGTGGTCATCTAATTTAATAAAATCATGATCTAATAAAAGTAATAGAGTAGCTTAACATTTCAACCAGGTACTTTATTTTCTGGAGCAATAAATCTCATGAATTCTCCTCATGTTTTCTCATATACGCTCTGCCATTTAAATAGATTAATTAGCAAGAGTATCTACAATTTAGTGAGCAATGCAAGAAAGCCTTGCATTGGAAAACATCCAAAAACATGCACGTTGGGCCAAAAACATCTCAGACAGTGATTTCTACCTCTCATACAGAAGTCTCACTAAAAATAAATGCTTTGGGGTTAGTTAAGAGCTCTCTGCAGGCACCTGCCAAACCCTTCCCAGCGTCCTGCCCACCTCCTGGCCATGGGTTTATCCTCAGTCTCAGCCCAACGCCCGTCAAAGGTGCCGGCCACGGGAGCAGGGCCGGTTCCCTGGTTGCTGCCACCCAGGTTTGTGCTTTGGGCAGAGGGGAAGAGGCCGACCACAGGAAGGGGCCAACTGCTGGACCTGGCCATGCTCCCCTTTTAGTCCTTTTCTTGGTACACAGGAAAAAATATCCCCCTACTTTTCTTTTGTTGGGACACATCTGAAGGGATGTTCATCTGAAGCTAGCTTATCTTTCTCTGCTTACCAAGTTAATGCTTTCACCTCCTTTTAACACAGTAAGGAAGTCTTGAGCAGCACTTTCAGTAGCAGTTCTGACTGCAGCCTTGTAGCTCTTCTTCACGTGATGACTTGTGGAGTTGCTGTCCGTGCACTGGGCCCTGTTACATCTTCTCGCTGTCCAAAGATGCCTTCATGCTGCCCTGCACCGAGGCCTGCAGGCGCTGAAAACTGTCCCTCCACATCATAACTACAGAGCTGTTTCCGCAAACACCACGGAGATACTGAAATGCCACCCAGCGACCACACCAAGTAAATGCTTCAGATTGGGCCTCAAGTTTCACACAGGATCCATTTCACCCAGTTTTATCTGAGTGTAGGTTGAATATATAAAGTAATTGCATATGGTCCCCACAACCATTAAGGGGGATTAAGGAATTAAGGAAGTGACCCAGTGGCTCAACCATAAGAATGCAGATGTATTTCAGATGTCCTGGGGTTCTCACATGGCCCCCCCAACTGCTCCAGGTTACAGATCTCCAGCAGATCCTTGGTCATATCCGCTCTAGAGTCGTCATGGACGCCACAGTGTGTCCCAGTTGATATTAAACAACTACATTTAGGTATTACTTAATTACTTACCCATTCGGTGACTCTGTGTATTTAGGTGACTGAATCATTCCTCACAGAGGCACTTTACACAGGACCTCAACAAGACTTCTACTCAAAATAAGTAATTCACTAAATTCAAAAGTTGAATCCCACACCGCATCAATGTAATGTGAAATTGTGGTATTCAGGACCATCCACTCCTAGATCCTCTTTGAGCTTCTGTTTGCTTTTCTACTGCACTGTTAAACAGTACAGTAGTAATAATATGGGTAATATTGGAAGGGATTTAAGTGCAGGTTGTAGGCATTTAAGATGAGGTAGCTAAATGGAGAATGATACTTTAATGACCTGGCCTTCTGTATGGATGGGAAATCCAGATACCTCTTGCAGGCATCCAGTGCCACCTACGATGACCTGGTCCCCAGCTGCCTGTTCAGCTTCAGCTGCAGAAATGCCTGTAGGTGCCCAAATTTGATGTCCCACCCTGTGTCCTGAATTTAACTAAGCGAGCAGAGAAATTAGAAGATATCTCTGCCCAAATATATTTCACAAAAGTTCAGCAACTTTTTACTCTTCTGGGCATGAACTGCTCAGTGACAAGATAATGCTTTAGCACCTCCTGAATATTTATTTTTCTATCTCTAAATAAAATCAGGTAAGATTTTTGTCCAATCATTTTGGTTTGATAACCTGTTTTTTTGATAACAAAAACATTCTTTGTCAAATGAATGCTAGTATCTTCAACAAGATCAGTTTTACTCCCTAGGATAAGAAAACGTAATGATTAAGCAATTATTTGGTCAGTAAAACTCATAAACATAACTTTGAATAATAAAAGAAATTCTAGCTTAAAAATAAATAATAAACAATAAAAAAATAAACAAAGGACCAATTCTTGGTCAGCTACTGAAGACTTTATTGAGTGTCACTTCATAAAACTGAAATATGAAGGTTTACATTAAAAAAAATCAAGAATGGTTTTACTGATATCAAAACTGCAGCCATGTCAATTTTAATCACTTCATATAAGTATGAAAAAGAGGGGAAGGAAAACTGCCAATTAATCTAGTGAAAACATCCAGTATTTTGGAAGTTATCATTATTGTTGCAATGAAGATGAGCTAAGACTTTATTTTTTAAAGAAATACCAATTTAATTAGAATCTTGGTGCAGAAATGTCTCCCACTTCAAGGCAATTTCACCTAGAAGTGAACATCAGGTTAATCCCTTTTAATGTCTCGCCCAGAACAAAAACATATTCAGTTCTTAGCGGACAGAGGAGGGGCTTAACTCTGTCTCCTCCTCTAGCAGGAATGCACCAAACAACAGGCTACTGAGATAAAAAGTAGAGATTATGAAAATGCATATTCAAACTGCCATTATTATCAAAACTGGAAATAAAATACTTGATGTCTGCAACGACAACAGCAGCAATTGGAACAGACGGCCGTCGGGCTGGAATGTAAGAAGCAGACGCCTCCAGTGCAGGAATGAAGTCCACCAGCAACTGAAAGGTGCATGTGGGAGACACGGCGAGAGGCTGAGAGGCTTCCCAGCACTGACGTGGCAGCCACGGAGCACTCAGACAGCACGTCGTAGGTTTAGGTCCCTAATGTAATACAAAAGGTATTTGCTCCAGCTAGTGACCTGAAAGCTTGCTTTGGCTTAGTTTCCCCTGAAGCATTTGCTGTTAAATTAATCAAACATTAAAAAATAACAGTCTCTTGCTCCTCAAAGACTCAACATAAATACTACCTGTCTTCTTCTAAGGGCCAGATTTTCTGCAAGGATAAAATCAATAGTTTCGCTGACGGAGGATCTGGCCTTAAAAGTCTCTGCAGTGCATTAAGATCAAGGTAGCACCCTGGCAACAGAACAATTCTCCAGATTAACATTTGAGGGGAATTTTGGCAGTAAAGAAGCTCTACTTTGAATTGCTGCCATCTCTTTCAATTGGTGCTGACCACCACGGTTTCTGCTCTCGTGAACTGCACCGTTGCAGCGGGGCTTTCACAGTCGTTCTCCTCGATCTTCAGCGCCGCGTTGTCCACGCCGGCGCTCACGGGCTGCGGCCACGCGGTGGGCTCTGCAGTGAGCGTTGGAGTGGAGCAGTACAAGATGAAGCCCACCATGATGACAACGAAGGACAGGATATAAAGGCCAGAAAACTGCCAGGAGGAAGAATAAAACATGTCAAGTAATGTAAAAACATAAAAATGCTGCCTTGTTTAAGAATCTGAAAGCTACATTTCCCTTTAAAAATATTTTAGAACAGATCATCATCCTGATCATCCTGGCCTGAAAATCAAAATCTAACAGCTCCAATAAAGCTGCTTACTCTTTGACTCTATCTCATCCTCAATATTCTTGTACTAGGTATTTTTTTAGGTCTACCTACAATAACTTTAACAAGTATGATGATAGTAAGATAGCTGTTTATACAACTGAAATCTCTGCCAAAACCCTGGATCCTTGAGAGAATTTTGTTTTAACACAGCAAATATTCCAGGTCGTGGCAAGAGAAGAATCTCTCCTTCCTGCTACAAGTCACCAGAGCTGCTGGTTCTCCACACAACTCCTAACTACCCCCAGGGCTAGATAAATGTTGTGACTGGGCAAAAACCTGTTTGTTCTCTCCACACAGAAAGATGCTGAAGAGAGGGAGACTGAGGCTCCCGGTACAAGACACGCATTTGTGCTACTTACTGAACAGCTAGAGCCACAAGAGGTGAGGGTATGGACTGCTGTGGTACAGCAGGCATTTGACTCACTATCACTCTCTTAATTGTTGAAATTCTAACACTTGGCAATTTTAATCCGTCCTGCTAGAAAAATAAATGCTTATTCCATAACACTGGATTTAATAATACAAAGTGCTTGAGTCATACACAGCCAGGACTGGTTTTTCAGGAGGTTTGCTAAAATTCACCCTATTGTCTTGGCTAAATTACTCTGACTTAAACAGTAGCGTGATAGACACAGCATATCTTATATCCCACTGCCAGGACATTATAAAGATCTGCACCTCAATGGAAGCAGTATTTTTACCCAGGAAGCTTGGGTCATGGTCAAGATTTTCAATAGAGTCAGAGAAATTCCAAAATACACCCAAACTCCCCTGAGCTTTCTTAGACTTCCTTAAGTCCCTTGGCTTGGAAAGTGCACTGAACCCTTGGAAGGCAGCAGGCAAGCGAAGGGGAGGCTGAAGCTCCCTGGCTGAAGCTCCTCACCTTGCCAGAATCCCTGTTTTCTTTTAAAATTCATAAGGTGGGGAAGTAGCAGTTAATCATGCCCATCTCTTACAGAGCATCAGAGTAGCTGGATCATCGTGGCAGGAAAGGGAGGCTCTGTGTCACGACGGCTCCTCCTCTGCTCTTTTCCTCAGCTTTACTTAATTTCAAATGTTGCAGTAACTTTATTGCTTCAGACACTGGTGTTAGTCATACCCACACTGCTTACACTGCTCTATTCAATAACAAGTCTAAGGACTACTTTAAATGTGACGGGCTGACTGCACCTCCCTCTAGTGTCTGTATTTGCAGGATACTCTTTCCCTAGGAGTCCACCCAACAGAAACACTTCAGCACCCTGTTTTAAAGAGTCTTGGGGGGTTCTTTCTCATAGACTTTCTTGCATATTTGCCACCACATCTCACAACTTGTGTGTAGCTGCACAAATGCATGATGACAGATGAAATAATGAGTCGAAGATTTTGAAACATCCCAAAGGGCAGGGAATCCAAGGTTTTACTGATTCCAGTGGCACCTAAGGACCTGCATCACTTTGCAAAAACAGGAATGTAGTATTGCTTCACAGCAGTTATCCGTACATAATGAGCTGATCAGGAGCACACAAAGCAAAGATAAGCTACGGAGTTGAAGGAAAAAATAAGTGAATTGAAGCAGCTATGCCCAATCCACGTACTGCATTAAGCAGAGTCACTTGGGCTTGGGAAATTGAGTGCATTAGTAAGACACAGCACTCAAAGTAAGAGCTCCTACGTGCTGGGCTCAGCCCTGCTGCACCCCAATGGGCTTGTGCTGCTTCTCCTGTTGAGCAGGCTCAGACAGGAGCAACCTGGAGCTCTGCACAACTCAGCTCCTTCCCAGCCAAGACACTGCAGCCCTGCCAGGCCTCGACTGGCTGACTGTGAAACGCTGCTTGCTAAGAGGTAAAACAGCAAATTTTCGCAATTGTGGTTGTACATTCCTGTCTCCAGCATGCTTTGTAGTTGAGGAAATGTCCTGCCCGGTGTTTTTGTCTAAGAGGGAAAGAAACTACATGGTAACTTTGCAAGATTTTCTACTGCTAAATGTATTGCGAAAAGCCCTGCAAAAATCAGGTTTTCCGAGTTCTCAGTTTCTAAGTTATTCCAGATTCTGTTACTAGAGACGTTGCATTATTGTGCTCCCTTTTTGTTACTTGATTGTTTCTAACCACAGATGCAAGGTCATGCTGGAGCTGTCCCCTCCGGAGAGCCTTCTCTTCAATGTTCAGTGTGGTACTTCATTATCCCCTCCATGCCCCATGTACAGGCCTTTCGAGCACTCCTTGTTCCATCTTGCCATGGGAAGAGTCACACATAAATATTAAATCAACTTGCATGAGAGTCATTTCACCAGCTCTCTCACTTCTCAATGGGTCTGTTTAGTCACTTACATTTTACAATATCCCAAAATTCTCTCCTGACGCAGACCCCAAATCTTCCCTAATTTATGTTTTAATTTCTGCTACCAAAATACACTGTAGATAGTAATTACGGAGTGATCTCTTCCCAGGAAAATCTCTCCCCAGAGTAAGCTCATACTGAAGTTAAAAGTTAATCTATATCCCTCCCAAAGATTTTGCTTATTTCTTCACATTAACTATTATGGATACAGTTCTCTAATTACTTCTTTTATTCAAATCTGAGCTATCTGGAACTATAATGTGTTATTCGAACTACATGAGAATTTTTTTATTTCCTATTTAGGATATAACTACAGTTTCCTACATTCATTTGTAATTGATGCTTTGTAGTTTATAGTAGTTTTGTAAAATTTTTCAAATCCAAAATGGTGAAATCAACAGCTAGGAATGTCTTGGAAAAAAAATTCTAGCCTCAAACTGGATCTTAATTGGATTTAAAATTGAATCCTGTTGAATACTACAATAAATTGGGCTTCACTTTCAGAAACAAATCTGACATAAAAGCTTCTGCCTCTCCATAATGCTGAAGACAAAGCAACCACATGGAATAACACAAATTAAGCGTCTTAAGCAAATTGCACAAGCACCTCACTAAGCCCTTCCAATCACTGCTACAGTGAGCTAGGTTCCCACAAATGGTTCCTCATGAAGAGGATGGGTCAGAGTTAAATCTTTTTAGCACTGCTACTTAGCTTCAACAGATCCTACAGAAAAGATTTCAGAGAAAAATAAAAATAATTGCCTCTTGCAGACTATACAGAACTATATACTTTTCTGCAATTTTTCAGTTACTTAAGTTTCTCTTCAGAAGCAGTACTGGAGCCTGACTCTTCTCCTGAGACATTTGTAAAAATAAGTAAAGAAAATTTCAAAAGGTAACATTATTTTCTAAAAATCAAATGTAACAACTACTCCTGCAGACACCAAAATCCTTTCAGGACATCTGGATTCAAATCCCTGTTTGTGAGGGAGATCAACCAACTCTAAAACATTAACTCTATGTAGTTCTAAACAGGGATTAAAACAAGAATCCATCATCTAGTAAATTATTTACAATCTTTACTGTTAATTCCAAGTTATTCTATGAAGTATGATATTGCTTTACAATCATTAACCACCTAGTGGTGCAAAGTTATGTAACTAAGTATATCCTGGTTGATATCTGACAGCGATGAATGAGACGATCTGTACAAACATAAACGTGAAAACAGTTTTGAGGGGCTAGTAAGAACATTATGATCTAATTGGAGCAAAAATTTAGCTGAAACTATAATGAATGAATGAAGTTACCTACCTTATAGTAAAACAGGAAAAGTCCGAAGAAAAGGCTGTAGAGATCTGCAGTCAAAATGCCCAGGTTGACTGAGGTTGCACTGGTGACTTTAATCACTACTGGCATGAAGCTGTACAGCCCAAACATACACAGGGCAAATGCTGCGAAGAGCAATGCTGTAAGAAAAACGATGGAAACTTTGTGTAAAGGCACTAAACTATGATTGTAAAGAGGATGGATATTATCTAGATGTTTTAAATCATGCATCATCTCTTTACTAAGTTGCAGAGAATGGAAATCCATTTATTTGTGGCAAAGTAACATGAAAGTTGTCATTTAGTAAATAGAAAAAGAAATTGGAAAAAAACCACATTTTTAAGACTAAATGATTATTAGTTTTCCAGTGTTTCATAAAAGTGCATACCATTTTGTCATAAACATACCAACTTTCCAGTTCCATTGAATTTTCATTATGTCCTTATGTTCAAGAATGGATCTAGAGTTGAAGAAAAAAATACCATAAAGTTTTAAAAAGTATTTAAATAGAGAATTACCAGCATATATAAAAAACATTTTGATTTATCATCTCTGTTTTTTTTCTCTGAAATTGTATTAAATAACAATAACTCCAAAGTCTAAAAAGCATAAAAAATACTTGAGAATTCAAGTGCTTGAAAGTCAAGAGCGTTTTTATTTAACTCTTATGCCTTTCTTATGTTCTTTCAAGGCGTTTTCATCCTTCAGACATTCAGTTCTATTTGATATATAATTTGAGAAAATTAACTATAATGACAAGAAATGAGAAACAAAATTCTTCAGAGAGACTGAAGTGCATGTGGTCTCTTACCCTAGCACAGTTATCTGTAAGAGTGTACATGCTTCATTTTAATCCTGTTAATATGGAAGCCATCCTGCTAATCATTATCTCTGAAACCTTTCCACAGAGAAAACCCATTAAGAAATACATTCCTGTGAACAGTCCTCATCCTGCTAAGTGTCCTCACGAAGGTCAATAAAATCAAGAACACAGGCAAGTATGACAGGCATTGGATTTATAAGATTGGAGCTTTCAAACTGTGGTAATAAGGGTAGAACAAACAAAAACAATATAAAATGGATGTTGCATGGCAACAAAAATGGCATTCAAGTGAAAAGTCTCCCAGATAAGCCAAAGTTAGCAAAGAATTAATTTAATAATAACAATGTCATTTCATGGTAGACAAGTAATCATCTGTAGAATATTCTTAATTAATTTGAAAATAAATATATTAGATCCTTACAGCTGCAGACCGCTGATAATAGTCCCAAACAAGCCCACCATTCCTAGAAACTCCACTCTGCTCAGATTTTTCACAATGTATTCCTCACTCACATTAGAAATGGCATACAAAGAAGCACCAAGAAGAACTAAGACATCGCCAATCACCACGTCACTTCCTGTACAGAAATATTAATCCACAATAAGGGTAATGCTGCAAACACTTTTCAACTTTCCTTAAAAAGACAAGCAAATTCATCCCAAACATCCCTGCTTTTCTAGCACCTCTGGGGGTAGGGAGTAAGGATTTGTGTGATGTAAAGCAGATCAATAGCTTAGGCCTGAACGTGAACACTAATGAGGGCTCGTTAGCACACGCAAACACATCCTGACCCAGCCATGGCTTTTCGGGTGCTCCAGCCCTTCCTGCTTCCCCTGACACTGGGCAGCACAGGGACTCAGAGGAATTTTCCAGCTTCCAACTGTGCCTCTGCTTTGCAAGAGGGCCTCATCTGAGCCTTGCCAGAGTCAATTTATTGATTGCTGTGGGACCTGGATTGAACTTGATGTTAATGACAGTTCTTAAGAGGGTGTTGCAGATGTGTGGTATTGCGTATCCTCTGTTATATCCATGCTGTGCTACTGGAACTCCTTGTAACACAGCGACTCATCCAGTAAATGCTCTTATGCAGCTGCTCAGAAGCAAGACAAGGAGCTGCTGTTTGAGTCCTTGAATCGATGTGAAGTGTCCTGCCCTAAGCACACTGGCAGTCCCTAAGGAGGTACATCTGGCATGTGAGGGAAAGCAGCACTAGGGATATTCAGGTCACTGAATAAATCACAACTGTCCTAAAATCTCCGGGGAAGAACTTTCTCCCTCAGGGCTCTGACATGCTGGGACCACACAGCACTGATGCTAACCCTCCGTCTGCCGTGCTATCCTACCTGCAGTAGATGTCCTGGAATAGCTAACCAGGCTCATCTCTATTCTGCCTAGTGAAGTCGTTGCTACGTTTCTCTTCCTGCTTAAATTTACCTTACCTTATACCCCCAGGATTCAAAATAAGAGCACCTTAATGTGGCCTGATTTGGGCTTCTGGTCCAAAGGAGGTTACAATCCCTAACCTAAGCCCCAGTGGGTGCAGGCACCCAAGGCCAAGCTCCCTGGAAGAGACCCCAGCAATTCCATGTGTTCTGCCCACATCTCCACCCAGGGCAGTGGCCTCCACACTGTGCTCGGCCGACCTTGGGGATATGTGACTATCTCTGCAAAAGATAACTCAAATAAGTCAGCATGTTGTTAAGTAACCTCTGATTTGCTCTTCATTCTCAGGGAATTCCTTCAGGGAGCAGCAGAGCAGTCTGGCTGACAACACACTGGGAGTGTAAGCAGGATGAGGTTTGTAGGAAGAGGCAGCAACTTTTATTAGGCCACCTCATATGATTAGTAAAAGCAATTCAGCTTTCAAGGAAAATGCCCTTCACCAGGTCTGAGGTCTTACGTCATAAGCAGCAGCAAACTTCAAGATATCCAAATATACAATCAAATCTATAGGCAATTTTCACAGCTCCTTATAAAACTGACATCTCAGTTACTATCATTTTGGCCAGAAAATATAAATATCAGTTTATCTCTTCTTGTTGTTTAAAATAAAGCTAGATACACTCCCACAAAGCAAAGAAGTTCGCTCCTCTTTGTCCTTTGAAATTTGGACTGGAATGGGAACCATGTCTCTGAATTTCCCCCACGTGAGAAAGGTTTCCTTACCTTCAGTGTCCTGCCTGCCCGCCAGTATGTCTGCACCCACCATGGTTCCCACACCCAGCAAACAGACTGCGACAGCAATAAAATGGATCAGTTTGTATCTTGCACGGAGAATGAACCACGATAAAGCCATCAGCACAGGAATCCCAAAACAATCCAGCAGCTGCATGGACGGAAAAACAGTTTTAATTAGAATCCTACCCCAAGCTTGGATGTCGCTCTCCTGAAGACAAACATACAGGATCTTACCTTCCATTGCTCTCAGTTGGGAGGCACAAAGCAACCCCACTAGACCAGTCGAAACAGAAGAGGGGTCAGAGCCACATTGTATCATGAAAAGCATTTTGCAAGGGAAGGAGAGGCATTGATGTCACTTCATTCTCTGCTGTTAGAAACTCACAGATCTACAAATTCTTCTAATAAGGGATCTAAATCTGCCCAGCTTCACAAGTTAGTAATAGGAGGTTGCACCGCTCCTCACAATACTAATTCAGGTGGTTCCCTGATGTGTCACTATTTTCTACCAGGTTTTTTCTTTCCTTTCTTAACAGATTTCAGCTGTACTTGTCTGCTAGCTCATCTTATCACTCCTCTTCAAAACCACAATTAGAGTTGAGGGCTGAGCATACACAATGTGCAAAAATCGACTTATTAAAGAGTAAAACTGATGAAATTTTAATCAAAGTGAATAATGCAATAACTTGACCACTTGACCGTAAAGTATCTGCCTTTTTTTTTCAAAAAAAAAATGTATCTTATTGAAAAAGACCTGGTACAAGAATGGAAGAAATTTGCAAGTTGATGGCAGGAAGATGGGAAGAATAACTGTGCTAAGGTCTCTTCCCAATGCTGCAGCTTCCCAGAAAATCACGCCCAAGGCATTAATGTATTTTCAGTCCACTTCTCTTTTACATCTGACTCTGAATTAGTGAGAAGTGGTAATTCACTCTGCAATTGAAACCTTCCACAGCAGCAAGGACACACAAGACATGTCTATGGGCACTGCCCTGAGTAGACTTATCAGCTAAGGTTCAAGGATGTCTGCCCTCTATGACAAGCAGTGACACTAATTTCTCTTTCCTTTCTCCATTATCCATCTCTGCATGTTGCTAAATTCTTATGTTTGGAAGCACCAAGATACCTTTGCCCTTCTGTTAAACCCATAAACATTCTGCCTCTTCTCCTTTGCTACAGCAGATCAGGACTCAGCTATATGTATAAAACAGAAAAACAGGTCACAGCAGAAAATGAACATAATGTTCTAGAACAATCAAATAATGCAAAGAACACTGAACTAATCACAACTGGTTTTAATACCTCATTCAATAAAATAGTCCTGTTCCTGATTTTTTTCTGGAGGAAAGAAAGAGAAGCATATTTTCTGGCCTGCCTCATTATAGTGCCATGAAAAATACATAAGCAAATAGAGCAGAACATATAGTCAGTCTGCCAAAGACTGCTCTCATATTACTCTTAAATGTCAGTTCTTAAAACATGGCCTCTTGAAGCCACTATGAAGCATCAGTGCCAGGTCAATAGGACTACGGCATAATTGCTACAACCAAGATAAAAGCCCTTAGCCCATAATGTTCTTTGCTATCTTCTGTCTAAATGCACCATTTTGGGCTTTCTCCTGCACCTACCTCTGTTATTTCATTCATTATTTGCAAGAGTTTTCATCAAACTGGTAAAATTGTTGTGATAAGGTTATTTTTACTTGCTCATAACCACATATATTGCCTTACCAGGACAGCAGTAAGGGAAGTTCATACAGGGGAAGCCCTTATGCTGCTCTCTACCCCTTCCAACTATTAGTCTGTGTTCCCTATATTGTCTCCAGCTTGTCCCATTTGAGAATCCTGTATAAAACCAGCCACTCACCTAGGCTGCCTTAGCAGACATTTGAATATGATAGTCCTAGCACATGGGACCATGTATTTCAGTACAGCTTTGAGTATCACATTATTTGTTTCTGTTTGATGACAGGCCTTTTGCTCTCTCTTTTCTTCTGTCTACACAAAGATTGTGTCTGTTTTTTTTTCCCAGTATCAAATGAGAAGGGTCATTTCTCTTTTTCATCAAAATGTATGATTTAGTTCTCACAACACTGTTTTTACATCTTTGGCTTCACAGTTTGTTCCAAGTTCTGAGTCTTTACAAAGATTTCTTTGGTGTGAAATTGTAATCACAAAAGCTAAGAAATATTGCAAAAATTGAAAAGGAAAAAATTCATTTCCCTGCTGGTAGACATACCATCTCCTATAAATAAGGAAGCATTTATTTCCTTATTTATTGAGATGTTACCATGTAGCTTTCTAGCCTCCAAGCAGTTTTTCAATCCAAAAGGGTAGAATAAAAGCCTCTCTTAAAAAGAGAAAAAAAGAAAAAAAAGAAAAAGATTAATTACAGCATAAAGATCTTTTAGATAATGAGTAACAATCTCTTTCATTGATGCTAGCTAAGGAATTGCTGGCTCCAGACCAATACTCCAGAGCTACAGCACCCTGGTTAGAAGACCTGCATTAAGGAAGGACAAATGGGCACCAGATTATAAAGAACTTACACTACTAATTTATTCCAGCAGCCAATTACCCTCAATTACAAACTAAAGAAATCTGATTTCCAGCTAGTGGTTCTTGCCTTCTTCTACTAGGTTCAAAGAGTTTTCTGAGGGAAAATGTTCTCTTCTGTTTAGGATCAAGATCAAAGATGTGCATAGCAGCTGTAATATCACAGTGAGTTTATGGAAATGGAAATATGTAAAAGATTTATTCAGACTTTATAACATTTATGGCAGTACTGCTAGGTACCAGTTGCTAGTAAAGCCTCAGCAAACTCTTGTATTACTCAATTCAGCACTGCATATTTACAAGGAGGGAAAAAAAACCATAAAAATAACCTGGTGATTTGATTTTGACTCCAACCAGGTTTCAACCACCCTGTTTGTGGGAAGGTTTTAATGATAGGGTAAATTATTAACAGACGCTTTAATAAATGGTTAAGCAATCGTAATAGGTCGTTAGAGGCTGTTAGTTTGCTCACAATTGGCAGCTCAAAGAGCTTAGAGAGCAAGAAAGCTCCGCGGCTCCTCCTGCGCGCTGGCCGCACGGCTCCCGTGGGCAGCCCCAGGGGCACGGGCTGCTGCTTCTCCTCTCGTGCTTCATAGTCTTCTGTGAGCTGATATTGTGTCAACAGCTGTCAACTAAGTGCCCTGCCTGCATTGTGTAAACAGCAAATACTTACATACCTAACAGCACATTGACGAAGCAGAACACACAGCTTGTTTTGGGCTGTGAAGGATGTGGTGGAACACGTTGCACGGAGCAGCGCCGTCGTTCCTGACGCAAGGCTGAAGCCCCATTGGCAACGCCTCAACCAGATCTCAAAAGTTGCAGTTGTGGCCTTAGAGACTTTTATCTTTATTTACAGAGAAAAGAGCATTGCCATCCCAATGTTATCTCTGTAAAAATCTTCCAAGCCCTTCCTTGCATTGCAAACATTTGTTAACTTGAGGAAAATCGGGTTTGTTTCTTTGCACGTGTGTGAAGAATACATGGAAGTTCCTTGCTGGGCAGAAACTTATCTTGGATGAAAATCCTGAGGCTGAGCTCAAGCTCCAGTCAGGCAATGTTTCCACAGTGAGCACAGGGTTCAGAAAAGGTGTGATATATTCCTGCCTTGTTTCTGTGCTTCCAGGGTATCCATTTAAAGCCACCACCGAAGAGAGTGTATCAGTGTAGTGCTCTGAACCAGGATGGCCACTCTTACATACTAATATAAGAGGAGAAATACTTGCTGCTGGAGTAAATCACAGATCTTTTTGTTCTGATTCTCATTTCTGACAGTGGTGAGAAAGCAGTTACTTCATGGGATATGCAAGAAATCCTACTGCTATGGGCAGGTATAAAAACTCCTAAAACTGAGGTGACTCTTAAGTAGGCATCAATCTCAAGATTATCACATGAGAAGGTTCAGCAAAAGCCTAACTTTGGCGACTGGGCAAGAAGACCAACTCTACCTCTTCTTTCTTAAATTATATGGAAGAAGTCATGGGAACAGCTTTATTCCTTCTGGGAATTTGAACCAAAGCCCTGGCTTCTTCAGCTGTGAAATACACGATCAAAGAACGTTTCAGTCATCAGCTTAACTTTGTCTTCAGACAGAAACATATCACTGCTAAAACTCTAATTTCTTAGACGTTACTCAGAAGTAAATTAAAAGCCTAATGAGCCATAATACATAAGTATGAAGTGGAAAACATGACAATGCTAATCCTTGAGGCACAAGTTATTGTTCCTTAAACAGCAGGGGGAAAAGTCATTGCAGCTTTCTGAAGGGAACCCAGATCACAGGAGTTTACAACCTATTCCAGCTGCACGTTAGCTGCCGCCTTACATCTGCATGTAGTGAGGGAAAACCTACATTCTTCTCCTCCTGCTCCTGGGGCTGCTTACACAAGGTTTTCCTGACGCAGTGAGATGTCACAAAGCACCAGCACTGCAGAGGATGCTGCTGTTTACAGTCTCTCTGGGAACCTGGCAAGCTCATGTCCCTTCCCTCTCACAGGGAGCAGCTGGAAGTGCCACATCCCTGAGCTCCAGGCTGCCTGGCAGCACAGCTCACTTCCAGCTCTGTCCTCACATCTTACATCTCCCAGTGTCTCCTAGAGCTTCCAGGCTTAGGCAAGGGATGTACTGTGCTATCAGCAGCAAGAACCTGCGCTGAGTCAGTATTATCTGGTCCTAAATCTTTATTTTTGCATCATGGAGGGAAAAAAATGTTGTTGTCAGCGAACTCTTAGAAATGCTTTCTATCAAAAATACAAAAATACTTTAGAGTTCAATTTAAGAATTGGCACTGGGTAATACCAGCCAATTATCTCTGTTTCCTAGAAATGCTATTCATGATGCAGGATGCTCTTCTCTGTATTGCAAAGAGAAAAGAGATATTGACTTTTTTTCCAGATTTAAATAGTTTCTGTGTGTGTTCTCTGAAATCTTATTTCAGAGAAGAGTCCAAAACTCTAAGAAAAACAACAATCTGGAAAGCAGGATTGGTCCTTACCTGGACACTTGTAAGGGTTGTGTATTGGTACGCTTTGACAATCATGTAATTGGCCTCAACATCAGCTAGTCCCAAAAGAAGATACTTCCACCACCTCTGTTTCAGAATTTGCAGAAGGCTGTCACTGCCTGTTAAGAAAAAAGGCGCCAATCAATATATGGTCCCTTCAGAAGAAATGCTGCACAAGGATACTGCACATATGATATTGAGATGCTTGATTTTGGTTCCCAATTGTAAGGAAGATATAGTAAGAACAAACAGGAGACAATAAGAAGACAATAAAACATGGTGTAAAGCTTGGAAATCCATCACAAAAAAAAAGATTAGAAATGTTTGAAGACTGAATTGATGCAGAAGGAATATTAAATAGGCTCTGGTAATGAGATTTGTTACAATAAAGATTGTTTTTTTTTTCTATTGTAACACAAGACATATTTTTTTCTGCTCTTTGGTTCCATTAAAATACATGAAGTGAAATGAAATGCTTGCCTAACTTGCAAAAATAATTTCTCTGTGTTATTACAGGAACTTCAGCAGGGAGTTTAAAAAGCTTGGGCAAATACTAAGTTCTTCAGTTTCAAAATTCAAGAGAAAAATGTAGAAGAGCAAAATCTCCAGAACCAGAATCTCCCCCCAATATTCTACATACCAGTCCTAAATGCCAGCATCGTTGTGTAAACTAGGAGAAGCAAGGAATAGTTGATAAAACTTTGAAACATCGGAGTATTCACTTCGAATTGCTCTGCTAGGTACTGGCTTGTAACAGCAGTCCCACAGATAAACAAGGAAAGCATCTGGCCCAGAACTATTGTTTTCAAAATATACCTGCAAAGGTAAAAGACAACAGAGTAAGGTTTAGAATTTAACATTTAAGGGTTTTGTTTTGAAATATTACCATATTTTCCAGGGAAATTGAGAGTTCATTTCTACTCCTTATCAGTATTCATATTTACAAGAAAGAAAAACTCTGGTTTATAGGTCGGAGTGTTTTGTCTATGCAGAAGAGCTGTTCTTACCTCGTGACAACCAGGAAAAATGGGCCAGGCCAGCTCAAAGCACCAAGGCAGGCCTGGAATACTCTCTGTACAAGCAGCTTATCCAGGCAAGCTCAAAGCAATGGGAGAGCTGTGCTCACCACAGAAGGTTTTCATGCACATGGCCCGAGTTGCATCCTTTGTCCTCCAGCTACTCTCTTGCTGACTTCGATGGAGTCAACAAGAACCCCTAGCACAGCTGCCTTCAGCCCCTTGCACGACCCGAGTCTCTGAAAGGGAGCTGGAGCCCTCCAAGTTGAGCAGGAATTGCCAAAGGAACTGCCAAAACACTTGTTGGGGCTTCTTTTCCTGCCCTATCCTGCTGCAGTCAAGCATGGAGTGAAAAACATATTTTGGCCAAAGACCATGTTAGATTTCGACATGTTTAGACACTACCATGGTAGTTTTAACTACTCCTCCTAAATGCAGGCCAGAGCTGAAAAGTTTTTTGTGTTTTGTTTTTTTTAATAAGACACTCATGCTAGTTATTTCCCTCCAAATAAAAGCAGCTCTGGCTGTGACATGCAGAGGAGCACGCACAGATTTCTGTGCATCTTTTGCTAGGCTTTTTTTCTTGCCCTTGGAGCTGTCCGGATTTGCCAAGCCTGGCTCTGCCCACATACTCAAAAGGGCTACCTAGGGAGACCAGCTCAACAGCATGCTGTCTATATGGGGCTGCAAAGTTCACGCCTGTTTACTCTGAAGGCTACTGATGGCGATTTAATTGTCTGCATAATTGATTTATTTGTTGCTACTCAAAGCCATCAAGCAAGGCAAGAATCCCATCAGAGGAGTCTGCCCACGCGGTGCCCACAGCCCCGCTGTAATGACAGGGCACAGCAGGGGAAGTGACACTGACTGGTTTCCCCAGGCGCTTGGCTTTAACGTAGCAAGTGGTCGGCCACATAGCTGTGATGGGCAGTTACCAGGAGAATTCCCAGAATCACAGGAGGGTTGAGGTTGGAAGGGACCTCTAGAAACCATCCAATCCAACTCCCTGCTCCAGCAGGGACACCCAGAGCACGGGGCACAGGGTGGCAGCCAGGCAGGTTTGGAAGATCTCCAAATTCATCCACCACAGGAGCGTCTTCTGGGGTGCTGTAGCCAACAAAAACCATTTCATGAATCCCAAATAAAATGCTGCCAAGAACATTCCTTCCAACTTCCTTCTGAGGAGGCAGCAAGCCCTGGGCAGTCCAGCCAGGCTGCAGATTCCAAGAGTTTTGAGCGCTGCATTTCACTCGTTTGCTTTAAACATCCCAGTAATGGGGCACACACGTTCTGTAAATACTTGTGTATTACAGCAAAATCTTTTAAAAGTCATATTTACTCCTGCATAAATAACTCTTTGTTGCAGATGAAAGGATGGAGATTCTTACATTTATCATCACAAACACTATGCAGGGGAAAGAGAATAAAGAATTTGGAGACTATGCTTCAGCTGGAAATTTTCTATGGCTACTCTATAGGACAGTACTAATTGCAAACAGTGCTGTAAGATGCATATGTAAGAAGTAGTAGTTACTGCAAATAAAGCAATACCTTTAAAGTTTGGAAGCTATGTACTGGATTTGGATTTCATTCATTTATTTTACCAAAGACCTGATTGCACTATTTTATGAACCAATTTGTGGAGGCCACGCACACATGCTGCCCAATCACTCTGGTTGATGCAGAAATGTCTTTGCAAGCTCGTGTAGAGAAACCACTTCATCAAGGGAAGCTCCTGCCACAGATAAGTTAAATTTTAACAAGTTAGGGGATCTTACTGTTCCTTTCGGGTAGGCATAAGCAATGCCTATAGCACTCCCTTTGCCAGTCCTAGGAATTCTGGCTCCTTTGTAGGAGGTAAGAAGACAGAGACCCATAGAAATTGCAAGGCAGGAGAAACACAGTGAACTACTGAGAGAGAAATGTGGTTTCAGGAATTAGAAAAGGAGGGAGAGGGAAGCATATTTGCTTTTTATTAATCTAATAAAGAGTCTTCTGCTTGAGTTTAGCAGAAAACTCTTCTGTACCCTCCTAGCAAGGGACAAGCAGCAAGTCTTCAGCAAGCTTGGCAAGACAAAGCTGCTCCGTTGCTCAGACTAGCTGGGGTGAAATCTTGGGGATCAGACCCTGTCATGTGTGTGATGTGCAAAACAGCTGCAATTTTATCCTGGCAGAGCTGTGAGGTCCATGTAGTCCACAAAATGGAGAGTCCTTGGCAAGACCCGAGCCCTGAGGGGCTCCTATACATACAGCAAATCCCTATGTTCCTTTGGCTCCTTTCTCAGGATTTTCAGCAAGGGCTGAAAGGCCCCAGGGCAAAAAGGTAGAAGTTTGTTGCCCTTCATACTTGCTAAGGATTGATCAGCTTCAGTCATCCAGCATCTATTAAAAATAAAAGATAAATAATCAAAGAAGACTCACTTGGTCCCTTGCATTTGAACCTGTAAATCTACTGAACCTGATCCTCAGTTTTTCTAATAATTAACTCTCTCCAGTTTACAGTTCCTAGAGAACTACCTGATGCATTTTTATATATGGAAAGAGAGTCACGTCAAGAATCTCCAGAGTTGCTTATTTAGTGGTTAGTCCAACCACAGTTGCCTCCATTTAGTTAATGTATATCTAGGCTTTCCCACTTACTTCCACACTGCTGAAGATGTCTGACACGGCAAAATGTTTTTCTAGTCTAGGTCCCTTCTTTACTTTTCTCCATTTTAATTCCAGCTTGTTTTTTTCTTTTTCTCTCTGCCTACTGAACAAATTTACAGAATCACAGGAGGGTTGAGGTTGGAAGGGACCTCTAGGGATCACCCAGTCCCACCCCCTGCTCCAGCAGGGACACCCAGAGCACGGG
>JAUBOD010000824.1:7451117-7466994 GCA_032353885.1 Nothura maculosa | reverse complement strand
GTCAAGCTGCAGCTCTGGGACACGGCGGGCCAGGAGCGCTTCAGGTAGCGCGGCCCGCGGCGCCCCCGGCCCGGCTCGGCCCGGCCCGGCCCGGCCGCCCCTTCCTTCCTTCCTTCCCCGCGGTAACAAGTGGCCCCGTCCCGCCGCTCCCGCCGCTCCCGCCGCTCCCGGCGCCGCTCCCTGCCTGGCAGCGCTGCCCGCTCCATTTCTTCCCGTGTCATCCCCTCCGGAGCGAGCGTCTCCCGCAGCGCTGCAGCCGCCTCCCATCCGCTCCCATCCGCTCCGGCTCGTGCCCAGTGGGAGCCTTGGCTGCGGCTCCCCTTCCCCAACACCCATCCAGGCGCCCAACCCGCGCCCTGCTCCCCTCCTCTGCTATCCCTATGAGCTGATACTGCCGGTCAGTCAGGCAGCTCCATCCTTACAAAGTCACTCTTGGGACTGCACTTTACCTTTAGCACTTGGCACCCCCGGCAATGCGTGTAGGGATTTACTGTGGGCTCAGGATTCAGCAGTGCCCATAACCCAGCTGCAAACGCAGGGAGGAGGCCAACGCGTCAGGCCTGTCTATCTGTTGCGATATGTGGTACTTAAATTACAAGCTCGGTGCTTAAATTGCAAGCTTAACAGCAAAACAGCAACAAAAAATAACTTTCCGGGGCTTGCATGAGTCATGAGTGTATTCTATGTTTTTGCAGACAGGCCCCTACAAGTTTAGCAAAGAAATTGAGAGTGATACGAGCCAGCACCCAGCCTTCCTCAGCCTCCCTGTGCTTCCAGCTAACGTCAAATCCTCCCAAGCAAATGGCAAAGTGCTGCTAATTGCTTTATTTTGGAAGCACTGACGAAGGGCCGGGTGGCCAGTGACACGGCACTTGGCGGCGCGGCAGGCAGATACTCGGGTGCTGCCTGCGTCTGAAATGAATCCGTAGCCGTGCTCTGCTCCGGGGCTGCCCGCTTGGGGACGGGCCCTGATGAGTCATGCACTCGGTTGCTTCAAAATTTACCCTTAGGATCCAGCTGTGTTTCTTCTCGTATCCAGAAGATGCAAACTGGAAGAAGTAGCTTTAAATATCTGTGTTTAGTTCTCTGCTGCAAGCTTCTTGTCGACTGATGTCGCAAATACCACAACATTCACTGCATAGTCTGTTTTACGTGCAAAGCAATTATATCTATTTTACTACCTTATACACTGCACGTTAGAAACTTGCACATTCTGTTCTCTGCTAATGAACATGATTATAGATCACAAGCAGAGTTTTTCCTGAGGAAGAGCTAATTATTGCCAGAAGTAGCCTGATTTTCTGGTGTGCAAGCAGTTTGCAGTTTAAATTCCCAGCTCCAAGCACATTGGGAGGTTGGAGCAAGGAAAACCTGGCTTAGCAGCTCCCTGGATAATTCCCTGTGTGCAAGGCAAAATACTGCACAGCAAACGCCGGGTTTTGGTCCCAGCCACTAGGGACATTCCCAGAGGAAAACTAAAATCTGACACCCCTGTCATCACACTCCCTTAAAAGAGAACACCCATTTTCTTGGAAAACTTGCTTTGGGAAAACATTTGCATGTGTCTACTTCGGTGATGCTGCTGTATTTCAACATCATTCCATGCGCATTCTTGGAAATCATCCTTAAAATGGAACATTCTTTGCATTACTTCTCAAAGAAAGTAATTCTTACCACTCCCACAGCAAGGCTGAGCAAGCCGCAAACACAGATGCTGGATAGTCAGCTTATTTTGAGCTCAGATAGTACAATTATTTATTACCATCGCTTTGATAGCAGTAAGGCATCACCAAACTGCTTTGTCCGTCATGCCAGCTGTTCAACACATAACGACCCGTGCCTGAAGCAGGTGGCTAGAACAAGAACCTGCAGACGTGCTGGGCATCGACTGAGGCTGGCCATAGACTAAGGTAGCCCCGGGTAAACCCTGTTTTTCTTTCTAACTTGACATTACTTGTCATTTACAGCGATTTTCTTCTGTGACGGTGTGTTTTGCATTGTCTGCTTCACTGTGAATTTCTTGTTTAATTTTCCTATGTTAAAGCCTAACAATATGTATTTAAATCACAGGAATTGCAAGGCCATGAAGTGCTTACTAGTGTTGAAAGTTTATGTCAAGAATTTAGGGAAAAAATATTATAGAGATGTCTTAGTTATCCTAACCCACTTTTAATAAGTCATGATATTAACTATGTGCATTCTGATTCTACTACATGACAAGAATAAAGCACTATCCTCCTCCTCCTTTTTAGCTAAGCAATACATATTTTCAAAGCCAGTACCATTACAACGTAGCTTTTAGTCATGGTATAAAAATAAGTCTTCAAAATTAGATACAGCTTTTAGTGAGTTTGGTTCATCTTAGTAGCAATCAGTAAGATCATAATGAGAAAGAAGCACTGTGACTGATTTAAAGTCACCCTAAAGCCATAGTCTGATGTGATTAAAGATCTTCTAGTTCATGTTCAGAAACAAGTGTTCAGTGGGCATCATCTTAGCAAAGCTTTCCTTGAGGCTATTAATTAGGGTCTTACATCCTTAACCTAATATTTAGATTAAGCTATGAAGATGAACTTCTGTTCTAGACAGTATTTTTCCCTTCCACGAAGCTAGATTAGTCAAAATGAATTAGCTGAACCAAAGTTTATTCTTAATGAGGGAGCCGTAATTTCAACAGGAATTTACAATCTGTAATTTGGGAAATGGAAATTTGAGCATTCTTTTCAAAGAAGTTTCCCTGCCTTAAACCTGACCTGTCTATCACCAGTGCTTGATGCTGACTTGGACGTGCAGAATCCTGATTTGTTTGTTCGTTTTGTTTTGCTTTGTTTTGTTTCCTCTATAAAAAGTGGTAACAATGATGATGGGAAAAACTTTGTTTTTGCTGAGTCTTCAACTAACTGTGTATAATCATGTAGGTGAGTGGATACTCTTTTTTGTGAGGAGCACAAGAAAGGGCACCCTGGCTTGGTCTAAGGTCCACACTCACAGAATCACAGGATCACGGAATGGCTGAGGTTGGAAGGGAACTCTGGAGAGCATCTAGTCCAAACCCTCTGCTCAAGTAGGGTCACCTGCGGCATCTTGCTCAGGACCCTATCCAGACACATTTTGAATATCCAGACATCTTTTGAATATCTATATCCTACTGCAGCCCAGGATACCGCAGGCCTTTCTTGTCACAAGGACACACTGCTGGCTCATGGTCACCGTGTTGTCCCTCTGGACCCCCATGTTCTTCTCTACAAAGCTGCTTTCCAGCCAGTTAGCCCCCGGCTACGATGTTAAAGGTTTTGAATCTGGCTCCTACTAACTATGATCAGTAGCCTCTAGCTTCTGTACTTGGAGAGATGAACAATCAGTCTGTGCCTGCTCTCTGTGATTTTGTAGACTACCATTTCTCCCTTCAATTATCTCTCATCTAGGCTGCAGTTTCTTAACCAACTCAGGATTGCTTTGTGGTCTTGTAATCACTGAGATGGTTGTTATGCTGTAGAAGAACAATGTCTTGTGCTGAAATTAAGCATTTTTCTTTTCAATTCCATCAGACAGAGGAAGTTGAGCAGCATATATTTATAAAAATTCAATACTAGATATAATATCCTCGAGTGGGATCCATAACCTTACACTAGGATGATATCTTGTGCTGGGTCTGAAGAACTAGGTTGATAATGACCCCTCCAAGCAGGAAGGCACCTGGAGATAACCAAGAGTAAGTGATGGTGTTTGAAATGGGATTGGAAAAATTGCTGCTTTGAGAGTTTTCTGCCTACCTGGGATGTCAGGCTGGAATTTTGCTCCAGAGAGCAAAAATAAAAAAGGGGATAGAAAACACCCACTCTTTTTAAGGCATAACTGCCTCTATTTATAGCTTTTACCCATCATAACTGTCGGGGCTCTGCATGCATCACCATGCTGTGCAAGCAGGGCTCTGGCTGCCTGTGTTCAAGGCTAGCTGTAACATGGTGCCACTAGAGCCTGGGACTGGGCTGCATGGAAAAGAACCATTAGAAGCTTCATGAAGGCCTCTCACGGCAGTTCTTGCCCACATGCAGTGTCCAGGTAGGTCTGTGCCGAGCCGTGAAGCCTCGTTGCCCTCACAAACACCCTGACTCCTCCTCACTTCGGATCTCTGGCAGTTCCTTGGCTCCCAGTGACCATGGGCACAGTCCCCAGGCCCGTTCCGCTCTCCTTGGGCGGGCGCCGAGGGACAGCGCGCTTGTCAGTGACAGAGCTGCTCTCGCCGGCCTTGCCCACCCTCGCAGCAGCCTCTTCACCCGCTCACTGGGCCCCGCCATAGCAACAGGCACTACCGGAGGCAGAGAGAGGCCATCAGACACCCGGCCCTGCTTCCCAGCAGAACAACAGGCACCACCAGAGGCAGAGAGAGGCCATCAGACACCCGGCCCTGCTTCCCAGCAGAACAACAGGCACTACCAGAGGCGGACAACAGCCCTCAGACACCCGGCCCGCAGCGCCATCGTTCTCTGAATGGCGCCCAGAGCTCTCCATCCTTGCTCACCACCGCACCCTCGTCCCCAAGCTCTTCAGCTGACACATGTGGACTACACTGACATGGCCTGTAAAATCTGTAAAGCTTCTAAGCCAAATGCCTAGAGTAGCTTCAGGGTCTAAAACATTTTATAGATATACAAAATATTTGACCTAAATGTGACAATCGGAGCAGAGCAGCTACCACAGTTGTGTATATGCCCAGCCATTTTTTGAAACTGAGGACCTAAACTTCTAGTTTCAAAAATTTGTCTTACTTCCCAGGAATACTTTCTTCTTCCTTTCTTTATTTGAAGGTAAACAGTAACTCACCAGAATAGTAAGCTTATACAACTATTTGTAGACCATATTTTAACAAATATCATCCTTTATCAGATGTTAGACATTAGCTTAACCAGCAATGAAATTATGTTTATTTGTATACTTTTGTTTTTTCCCTCTGCTTTCTATTGTTGCTATTTAAAAGTGTCTCTAGTATATCTGCCTTCTTTTGGGGCAGTACAGCAAAACGAATGAAATGGTATATACCAAAAACATTGAAAATAAAATAACTGGTGTCTCTCATATATTCATCTGCTTGGTGTCATGTACAGCACAGATGCTATTAGCCATGTTTGTTGCTGACAATATATAGGGATAATTAAATATAATTGCCAAAATGCCACTTAGGAAAACATTGAACAGAATTTATAGTACTCATATAACTCTACACTTATGTAAGTGCATGCTGCTATATAGTAGCTGCTATATAGCTACTATAGCATACTATATAGCTATACCCTTGTTTAATTATGCACTTGACTCTCTAGAATACAACTACTGCAGCTAGTTATACGTCTGTTCAAACTATTCTAAAGTAACATATAACATAGAATTAGCTGCAAGTAATCAGGGTAAGTTATTGTTACAGAAGGGTTTGTTATTGGATACCATTGATCCTGATCCAGAATGTTCTGAAGCTACATTTTCTTGACTATCATGAGATAAAATAGAATTATTTGTTATATTATCATTAAAAAAAAAGATCAATGTTATTTCCTTTGAAATGGTCCATCTCACCTTCAACATCCTTCCCTATTGCCCATGATAGCAAACTTTACAAAACCTTTTTCAATTCTTTATCATTCTCCACCTACATTCTCACAAACACTTTTTTTTTCTCTCTTTCTAGAAGTCTGTAAAAATGTCTCCTATCAGAGGAAGGGTTTTCTCCTTCCAAAATTGCTTCCAGTGAAGTTATAATGTTGGGGATGGAAAAGTAAACAGTGTCTGTCACCAGCGCTGCAAGCAGCATGCCAAAAAAAAGGATAAATACTATATAAAGAACTTGTGAGAGAGATGGTAGAAGTGTTCCTTGCCAATGCTCTAGCAAGTGTGTTTTTGCCCAGCTTAATTTACCTTTGGGCAATTGTTTTGAGAGTTTCCTTTCATACTTACCTGCTCACCTAGGAGCACAAACACTGTAATTATTTATTAAACTTTACTACTGGCAGATTTGTCTGACTAGAATACAAAATGATGTGTTTCTACATTGACAATTGTTTCATCAATCATTTGCTTATATATTTCATTTTCAAATAACTGCTTAGAATGAAGTGCATGCATGCATAAAACTGAAGGACTGGGACTTTAACACTAGCATATTAGCTAAATATTTGCTCTTTTTTTCTTCTGTGAATATGTGCAACAGTTTACTATTAACTGCACTGTGCAGAATAATTCAGCATTCAAACTAGTGCCAGAGATGCTAATTTTAAGAATGCTTAGAAAATGAGTTTTGAATGTAAGGAGATATGAAAAGGGAATATATTTGTGCAGAGAAGGCAAATTGATAAATTCTGATTAAGGAAAAGCAAAGACATATTTCATAAGGAGTAGAGTAGAAATATAAAAATACATTGCCAAGTGGGAGAGTATTTGTTTTAAGTAAAGCATAAATGTAGTTTTATTTTCTTTTTTCTTTTTTTTTTCACAGATCAATAACACGTTCTTACTATCGCAATTCTGTGGGCGGCTTGCTGGTGTTTGACATCACAAATCGGAGATCTTTTGAACATGTGAAAGACTGGCTGGAAGAAGCAAAAATGTATGTGCAGCCCTTTCAGATCGTATTTCTGTTAGTAGGACATAAATGCGACTTAGTTTCACAGCGGGAGGTTACCAGAGAGGAGGCTGAAAAACTGTCATCTGACTGTGGTATGAAATACATTGAAACTTCAGCAAAAGATGCCACAAACGTCGAAGAGTCCTTTACAATCCTTACCCGAGACATCTATGAACTTGTGAAAAAAGGAGAAATCACAATCCAAGATGGATGGGAAGGTGTTAAGAGCGGCTTCGTTCCAAACGTGGTGCATTCATCAGAGGAAGCTGTAAAGCCCAGAAGACAGTGCACCTGTTAAACTTGCAGCACGCCAAAGAGCACGTCAGGTGTTCCAGAAATCATGCCAATCTCATTAACATCAAAATAATTTTGAAACAATATCAGATTGTGACATAGGGGAAGCAGAATGGCAATTCGTTTTTTTATCCTTCTGTCTAATTCACAACCGCATAAAAAATCTAAGTTTTTTTTTCATTTTTACAGAATACAAGAACTTTGTGTGGTCTTCAATTATATATTGCTGAAGAAAATAATCCTATAGCAAGATACTGAGAAAGCGCAATAATTATCATGACAACATCCTCCACTGGGCTTTGTATTTGAGTACAGTTTAAGTATTTGAGTACAGTTAGGTGAGGATCTGATGAGCTCATTACTTTCGTTCATCTTGCCTTAGTTTTGAAGAAAATACTTCACCTTCTAGTTTTTTAATGTGATTCTTTACTCAAGTGCAGTTTTGCTACTGACCACTAAGGCTTACAATGCTTTAGAATTTCATAGTACAGATAACTGAAGAAAGGAAGCAGAAAGTTTGCTCCAAAACACTTTTGATATGACTATGAGTAAAGCCTTACTAAGAAAAAGAATGTTTTAGAAAAGACGATTTATTTGTATATGAAAATGGGGAATAGAAGCAATGAAATTTATTACTGAATATTTTCTGAATTGCCAATGAAACTAAGTGTAACATCACATATGGCCCAGCTGTTATTTGACTGGCATTCAAAATAGATTTCCTAAACACTAGAGATACATTCTGGAGGCCACATCCTCAGCTGGGTAACTCTCATAGCCACACTGATGCCTGAGGAATTATGTTAACTCACACAAACCAATTTCATATTAGCTTTAAAAAATAAACCTACTTCTAATTAGAAGTTAGCAAAAAAAAAGTGCTGCAATCCATGGGGTTGAATTTAAAGAGAATAAAGATTGGTTTATTCTAAGCCAACAAATGTTAAAGAGTTTTCTAAAAATGAAGGTTTTAAGCCAAAACTGTTATGAACAGAGTGCTAGGGAAGGAGAGAATTTCTAAAATAATGTTGGGCTACAGCAAAGCCAAGTTGGATAACTCCTATTCTAAGAAAGCAACGTATAGTGGCTTTTAATGACAACAATAATAGGAGAAATCTGTGATCATGTAGCATCTTACTGAGCGTGAAGTCATCCTCCTACACCTCTGACTGTAACACACTAGCTTTATGCAAAATACGCCCTATATGTCTAGCACTTAAATGCCAAATAACTATTTCTATCTTATCTCAGTAGTGTAACAAGATGACTTGATCTCCAGAGTTGAGAAGCATCTACTGTTTATTTGGACATACTCATCATCTCCAGACATCAAGCCAGTTTTCCTCATGTAGATACAAGGTCATGCTACAGTTCTCCATGTTCAATACCAGGCAAACTGGTCTGGCTCATCAAACTTATTTTTCCTCCATGAAAATGACTGTTTTTCCTTCAGTTTGCTTCCAGGTCCTTTTGCCATCCCTCTGTATATAGCCCGTGCTCTAAAGACTAGTTGTTTGGTTCCAGTTATGTCATTGCTTTAGGGCCACTGAAATTATTGACTTCAAAGGGAAATTATTGACTGAAAGGTGAGGGCTTCAATGGGCACGTTTGCACTAAGGCATCGTTACACTGTCATAGGAGAGAGGCCTTAATATAAACAGGAATCCAGCCTTAATATATTACAAGTTAAAAGTCAGTTGATTCTTAATATATTACAAGTTAAAAGTCAATTAATTCTATAATTAGTTATAGCTTAATGCATCTATATTCTTCCTTTTTTTTATCTCCGAGGAAGGGCAAAACTTGTCACTATTGATACCAGAAAAAAAAAGTAAGTCTCAGCATGCCACAAACTAATTGCTCTGAGCCTGATTCTCTACTGAACTGCACATTTTAGTCATTTACACCAATGCCATTTTGATTTGAGGGTGATTTAGGCCCTCTTGATGTAAATTACTGCAGGCACCAGAAGGTTCGGAATCAGCTTGTGCGCGTTTGACACTGTGCCCTGTGCCCCAGGCCCACTTTGTGGATCTCAAAAGGATTTCTCTTAGTTCTGTAAGAGGACAGAATGGACCAATGAATAACTCAGCAGCTGGGGGGTCAACAGACCCAAAGTCTACCACTGGTTCACTGCGTGTTCCTGCATACGGTACTTAAGTTTTCTGTGCCTCTCCTTCTGTTCTGCATCTCCAAAAGAGAGATTTTTCCTCAAATTCCTGATGACCTTTATGACTCAGCTGGATTGTATGGTCTTTGGTTTGGACTCTTCTCTGTGTGTGCTATCTGCTGCAGAGCATTTGGCACAACATGCTGTGGGTACCGGTTTCTTCCACTGTGCAAAAAAATAATTACAAAGATGGAAAGAGCTTTATAAGTACCAGGTATTGCTATTATTCTAAGTCTGCATTTCATTACACAACTTGTTATCTTCAGGTTGCAATATTTTTTTTAAACTTTTATTCCTGAATACTCTGGAGCCAATAAGCTTTTCACTCTATAAGAAAAACCTGGGGGGGAGATGGGAGGGAAGGGAATGGGAGAAGAGGGAGGGGAAGTTTGCACAGAAAAATAAACAATCATCAGAACAGAGCCTTAATGATCTCTGCTGTGAATGCTGTATTTGTAGTCTCACATTTATTACAATGGGAGTAGTGCTTTTAGCCAGATTCAGCTGTGTAAGGATCTGGTTTTGTCAATGCAAGTGGCAAAGAAATTCACTGCTTTTTTAAGTACTGTGCACATAAGATGTCTTATTTGTAATTCCTAAAGTTGTAGATTACCATGTGCATTTGAACATTGTCTATCTTGATGATCTATTAAAACTATACCAAACCTTCTCACTACACACTTGCAGTTAATAGAAATGTCTGATGAATAGATGGTTTGCTGAAATGAAGTATTTTGCTTCCAGTTGTTTTGCAGTTGCATACATAAGTAACAGCTTGAGTAGGCTGTTACTTATAAAGATTTTATAGCTTAAAGCATCTATATTCTTTTTTCTTTTTCCTTCAAGGAAGGGCAAAACTTGTCACTATTGATACCAGAATACAATCTCCAGATAGTACTCTCATTGGAAAACCAAATCAAGAATTAGAAATATATATACATATTTTAACTTGCAAATTAATGATTGATAAATCCCTGTTAGGAAAAGGAAAAACCTGTTAAAACTAGTTAAACTGTCTGCATTTGTATTCATGAACAAAGAGGTATATTGTTTAGGGCTCTTAAAATATTCCAACTGTCCTTGCATTCTTTTATGTTTGACAAAGAGGAAAACTATCTTGCTCTGCTTATTTAAATATTTTACACATTAATTCATGAGACATTTTGGCTCACATACAACTGTGTATGTCCTGTGCAAGGAGCTGCACGTAACTGCACACACGAGGAGCCAAGCAGAGAAGAAATCTGCAGGAGACACTCGCTCAAGTCACGTGTGTTTTCAGTACAGACTTACCAGCCTAAGGGCAAGCTCTGAGAGTGGCCTGGTGGTAACTGTCCCAAGCTGGCAGGGGCTGATGGAGCATCCGAACTCACTGCAGCTGCTCTGAGCTCAGGTGGCTTCTGGCATCACGGAGTTATTACTGATCCCCAAGTCACCCAACTTGCTGAAGGGGGCTGAATCAGGAATACAGGTATTTCAGTCACAGCAGTTCAGGTTCTCCATAGAGCACATACTTCACAGATCTCTTTTGTCATAATCAACATCATTTGGGAGAGTAATTTTTGCCTAGACCCGACCACAAGAGGTATCAGATCCCCTCAAGTCTCCAGTCTTGCCCTTCACCTGGAAGGGAGCAGCTTCCTCCAGCCTGGCAGACAAGGAAGGGGGCTCCAGGGCTCAATCAGCTCTTCCCCTCATGGGGACGTGAGAGCGTGACCAGCTACCACCAACACCATGAGCTGTTTTAAAAAGCCATTAAAATATCAGGCACAATTGTCAACAGTTAGGATTTGCATTGCTTGTTTCCCAGGGTCCAAAGACAATCTTTTAAATAAATCGATAGAATTATAGCTCTAAAGAAGATATCTTTTAAATATAATTTTCTCTTAAAAGATATGACAAGACAAGCCTAACAGATATACATGGCAAACTAAAAGCTTATAAGCTTATAAATATTCTAGAAAAAGTTAAATCCTTTATCTAATGGTCCTTTGATACTTAGCCCTATGCAGTAGCACGTAAGATACCTTGATGTGTTCATAAAAATGACAGCAACATTGAAGATATTTAAAATGGAAGGATTCAGCTGAACAAATCATCTGCATGATCCCTAAAGAAAAAAAAAAAAAAAACAAAAAAAAACACATCTCATAACTTATTTCCCAGTCTATTTCTAGTAGAAACTCAAGGCCTAGTTTTAGCTTTGTGTGAGACTTTCTGTGAATCTTGACGCGATGTATATGGTGTCTTTTTCCTCAGCAATTCTTTCTCCGCTGCAAAGCGAACCCAGCTATGGAAAAATCCAAATTTCACTTCAGAGCAAGGCAAATGTGTTTATCACGTTCCAGAGAACGTGCAAATCTGCTGAAGGCGACGCGATTGAAGAAGTGCCAAGAGAGCAGAGTATAAAGACTATGAAGTTGTACAAGTTCCTGGAGACGATTTGACTTGCATAAGACTTAATTAGTGGGAGTGCAGCGTATGTGTGAGGAAAACTAGGTTGGTGCTGAAAACCCCCAAATATTTCAGTCAGCAGCATTTCGATAGGGAGCAGGCGGCTCTGTGAACACAACGAGCAGTTGTTTCCTCTTGTGTATTTTGTATTTCTCACAAGCAGCTGCTGAAATACTGCTACGAGGCAGCAAAATGAGGCTAAAATGTGTCCTGGGAAAGAAATCGTGAGCCCAAATCCCATTCTGATAATGCACTAGAAAAGTGGATGATACCCATGGTAGGTTCTCACCTCGAGGGCAAGCGAACAGCATGGAGCAGCTGAAGGGCCTCTCCTCCTCACAGCAGCCTGAAAAAAAGGCAGTTTCAAATACTAGTGGTTGTTGTTAAGCATTAAGACACTAAGAGTGAGGAGAGGAATTGTGGAAAATACTTTAGTCATAATTTTAGTTAAAAAAAACCCCACAGGACTTGGACTGTTCTGCTGTACTTGAGAACTGTGAGTTTTGCTTACAGTTTTCAATGTCAAGCAAAGAGTTTAAAATATTTAGTCATATTTTACATGAATTTTTAAAATAAATTTATAATTATTTTATAATTATTTAAAAATAATTAGTGCTTATTAGAGCATCTTCCATGCAGATCATTTTACTGATTTCCCTGATGCCCAGGCAAGGCTCTACACAATAAAGCCAGGGCAGGCATGGCTTGCTGCTAAATTTGAGAGGTAAGTTCCAATTCTAGCCAGTCAAACCACTGAAATTCACACTAACATTGTTCATTTTATTGAGATTTTTGTCAGCCAAGCACTCTGTGGCAAAAGGGAGTCTGCTTTTAAACTTTTAAAATAAGTACCATACAAAGCTGCCTGAGCTTGAAAAAGAGTTGCATATGTGAACACGTCAGAAAACAGCATATGAAATTATAATTTTTAATGTTATATCCTCTTGCACCCACCATGCTGCACAGACACATGATAATTTAATCCCCTGAGTACATAGAATGAGAGGAATCCAAAACAGTGTCGGAGAGGGAAAACTAGCTGAGATTCTGCCACGTTTCTCTGCAGCCCAAAAAAGGGCCGCATTTTATCTCATGAACACCACGTGCTCTTGAGCATCCCAGCACGCTGGAAACCTCTCGTTATCTCCATCAAATTGTTCTACCTGATTGCAGAGGTGTCTGACTGTCTACACATCCATCAAGTGCATTTTTCTATCATAGATTAAGTAAAACCAAGAAAGAACTATGCACATCCTGTTGCCTTTGGGTGTCAGATGAGAATATAACAGGACATACTTATATCTGATGCAACTCATTCAAGAGTTGCAAAGAGATTTGCTTCTGGAATCAGAGGTCATTTAAGGTCCTTAATTTCATTTAAGGTCAAGCCTAGGCCCAGGCCGCATCACTGAGCTCCCGTACTGCAGGAACAGCTTTCATGAAGGAAGGTAATCCAGCCTATCTAGGCTGATGTCTAGGTAACTGATTTTCTATGTAAAATATGCCTAGAATCTCTCCTTAAAGCTATCTAAAAATACCAGTAAATTGTGGCATTAACAGCAAGCATACATTAAAAAAAATAATAGATGCAACTCACAGGGTCAAAACCAATTCATACAACGGGTAACAAAATTGTATTCCTCCACAAGGAATTTCTGAGCCTAAGAATTAACCAGATTAAAAAGAGATTGGACAGTGACAACAATAATATGATTCTTAGCAAATGTGTTGATATTTAATTGGGTAAAGGATAGTGGATCTTGTGTCCAGGGCTTAAGCAGCTAATGGTAGGGGCCAATGAAAGACCTAAGTAGGCCCCAAATCTCTGAACTACAAGGTAGAAGTCTCTGAATTACAAGGTAGGGCCTTTTTCTGCAACCATCTGACACAGGTCTCCATAATGGTGAGTTCCAGATGACGCTGACTTTAGTCTGGGCTTCATCCAACATGATGCCCTTAGGCAGTCATGACCCAAGAGCAGAGCCTGCCAGGAAAATGGGGGAAGAAGGGGCTGATTCGTTAATGCTGGGGTGAGATTTGTTCATTGTGAACCTGGTCTCAAACCATTTGGTTAGAGTGGATTTTACAGTGACATCAGCTTTGTCCTTTCTTACGAAGACGTTCAGGCCAACTTTTTGGGGAGGAATATTTGTCACCTGCAGAGGCTGCATGCTCAGTGGTGCCTGCATGTAGTTCTCTGACATGCCCCTCACCTAGGTGTCTTCACTTGTCAAAAAGAGACCATTTTCATATGTGAAAGGTTCTTTTTTATCTGATTCAGCAGAATTTTTATAGAAAATATACTTTTTGTAGAGTGGGAGTATTAAATAGAATTGAATGGGAACTCTTGCTTGTTGATCATAATGTCTCTTTTTCTGTGGATACTGGCTACAGATTTCTGTTTTCATGAGCAACCAAAACCAGACAGTTCTTCAATAAAAAGCTCAAAAAGAGCTAGCCATGCAGATCCACATTTGTTTGCTGAGTAATTGTGTTTGGAAAGGATGAAGCAATGGTCATTCTCTTCCAGCATCATGTCAGAGCTGAGACATTCATGAGCCGTAATCTAAAAATATTATGGTGATGGAATAGAAGTTTTTCTCTCACCTCTCTTCACAAACAACAGTGGGAGAAATAATGTTTTTAAATGTATCTGTATGAGTTTCACTGTGTGAGTACTGAATTATAAAAGCTATGTTGGAAATGTAAATGTTTATCAAACCCTATTGTTTCCTATTTTTTAAATAGAGTTTAATAATTAGAGAGTAAACAGGCACAATCTGGACACAAGCAGAGGTTGTATGGTTTTTAAAAAATATCTTTACATATCTACTATGCACTGCATTTAAACACTAAATCGTCACACCTTCAACCTGAGGACATTCCCTCTCTGCTTAGATTTTCTTCCATAAATCATTATTCTTCAATTGTCAGGAAAAAAGACTCAAAAACTGTTTTCTGTCTTCTCTATTTTGATCTATAATGACTTCGATCCTCTATATTATAAAATAGAAACAGAAAGTATGATACATAACACAAGGCGAGCTACACTGTATATACTATATATACAACTGTGCAATGCATTATATATGAATATTGTATAATTGTATATAATATATATACATAGTACAGATTATATAATATATACACAACAACAAAAGAAAAGTTTAAAGTTTAACTGAAGCATGCAAAAGCTGGAAAGTATATTTTTTAACTAGGAAACTAATCACTACTTTCCTAATATTTTTTGATTGAAAGAAGACTCTTACTAAGGCTAGAAAGCTATGGAGTTAATAAGGCTGCAGGCCCTAATTAGTTAGTGCTGTGAAGCTACCCACGGAGTACAGACTTTTGCAATATTTTCTTATTGCTGATCTATTGAGCTAGCACTTCAAGTGTCCTGTTTTGTAACAGGAATTTCTCTTCAAACCAAGGCCTTGCTCCGATGCCCAAGATGGGATGGGAGAAGCGCTGCTGTCACCGCTTCCCAATGCGAGGTGACTCGTTGGGAGAGGGGGGCTCTATCGTTCGGAGCTGTGAGGGGGCCGAGGGCTCGGCCTCTGCAGCTGTATCTCAAACGCTCTTGTTCAACATTTACTTCCCATCATTTTGCTGTTGTGAGTGCTTAGTATTTGGCAGAAATAGCTCTGGCCTCCACCATGGACAACCACGATGGGAGGTTTTCCTGCTGGCTGAGGAAAAAAAAAGTTTAAATGAGTTGCTGAGGCAGAGCCCCAGACAGACCTTGGCATTTACATCTAGCCTGTCTCTTCCTGGAGCGCTCTCTTTTATTCCAACGTCCCCCAAAGCTTCTTTAACAAAGCGGGTTGGGCAGAGCCCAGACCTCACTCGGGTGCAGAGCTCAGTACAACTCCTCGCAGGCTGCAGATCTGTGCAAGGAGAGGGGGATATGGGCTGAGGGGACATGGGCACAGGGGGCAAGCGGGGGACATGGGCACAGGGGGCACCATGGCCACTCATGAAAGTGACTGTGCAAGGTGCTGCAGAGGGGGCCAAGGTGCAACACACAGTAGGAATCCGGGGCCTCCTCGCCTGCAAGACAAGCTAGCTGGCTTCTTCCCTTTGAGACACATTTTAGCAACACGTTATAATAATAATAAAGTCAGTTTTATTTTTCTCTATAACTACAACCGGACGGCGCGTCCCGGCCTCGCAATCCAAGCCCCCCGAGCACGGGTATTTCTCAGGGAGCAGAAGCCCCGCGCTCCCTTCCCCGCTTCCCCGGGACTAGGCAGCTCCGCGCGCTCCGCTCCGCTCCCGGGCCGGGCCCGCAGGCCGCGCCGCGCCCGGCGGCCTCGCTAGATGGCGCCGTCGCGGGCTCC
>JAUBOD010000824.1:7409296-7419579 GCA_032353885.1 Nothura maculosa | reverse complement strand
TGATTATTGCCTCTCCATTGAGAGTAACTGTGAATAGAACTGGCTCCTTGCTGTTAATCTGGGATTCTGGGCCTCGTTTTCGCTAGCACCTGGGCCTACGGATCTGTGGAGAGGGAGGTGCCAAATCTCTTGCTCCTGGTGCACAGGTGCCCAGGGGCCATGTGTTCATTCTTCTTATCAGGATCATAAGCTTTGAGAAGTGATGACAGGACATAAAGAAGAGACAGGCTAAACAGAAAAAATGTGGGTGAAGAATGCCATGAACTTTGGCTATATTTATCTTTTTTTTTTTTAATTATATGCCTCTTGTTATATGCTCATTTTAATTGAAAAATGAACTAGTTCCATTACATGAAGTTCTTTTTGAAGGCTCAATTAAAGAACCCTAATTTTATTTTATTTTTTTTGTATATATATAATTTTTTTCCTAGAAATTTATTCTTTAAAATATTACTGGTTACTTTTCCACGTTGGACACTGTCAGTTTCTGCTGACAGATGTTCTAAGTGCTGCTATCTTCATTTTCCTGTTGATGAGAGAAAAGGATGTTGTGTTTGGATTTACCACCCAACTACCTCATTACTGCACTACTAACAGCCTATAAGTACCTGACATAAGCCAGTACCCAGTGCTGTTTTAACGCAAGCTTAATGGGAATTCCTTAACTGAAAATGTATTTTTGGCTTATCTTTACACAATACAACTTTTTCAGAAAAAATGCTAAAGTTCAGAAAAGGGGCAAGATCAATTTGATCGGTCGCTTGCAACTTACGACGGAGAGGATGCGAGAAGAGGAGAACGAAGGAATAGTCCAGCTAAGAATATTGCGAACCCAGGCAAGTGCCCTGGCAGGGGGATGTAAAACTGCTTCAGTTCCTTTCTTTTGTAACTGCTGTTACACACTATCCACACTCACAGCTCATGCATGAAGTGAATGTTTGTGTCCTTTGAAGATGTAGACACCAGGGGTGTGTGTGAAGGCAGCTGCACTCCCTGGAGGAGGTGATTTATGCTCATAGGGTGAATGAATGTGAGATTTTAGTGACTAACTCGCACACGGATAAAAGATCTCCCCATAGGTTCACCTTCTAAAGCCCGTGACTACAATCACCCTGTTTCTCCTGCGTCTTGGCCATGCTTCAGACTGATACTTTCCCTCTCAGCCTTTCTGTAAGAACAGTTCCTTGAGCTGTTGATTGAATATAACTACTTACACTGAGAAATGTAGCAACAGAGTGTGACTTTGTACCTAATGAACTGGTACATTCACGTTCAAAGCTCTATTATAGTACATGGATTCATAATTTCAATATTTTTCAGGTAGCCTAAATTAACCTCTGCTATAGTTTTCCCTGCTTTGAGTTTTGCCAAGTTTTTGGCAGCACCTCATGAGATGACAAAATCCATAGTCTGATTTTACATGTAAAACCTGTTCTTACTGCATTTTTCCAACATTCCCAACATTAGCCCTCTTTATTCTTTTTTGGTGTGTATGTTATGAGACTGGGAGAATAGAACCCCAAGTCTTCCTTCCCCCCGCCCCAACCATCTTTATCTTGTTTTATTAGGACATTTAAAGCTTAACTGTGGCACCCTGCGTGGCCAATGGTTGTGATTCACAAAAGGGAGCGTCCTACTTGGAGTGGGGGGCTTGGTGCTGCCCTCGAGCAGCAGAAAGGTGTAAGCAAGAGTGGAAATTGGCCCTGTCTGGTTTTAATTGCAGCCCATCTTATGCACACCATTTACTGTGTCCATGTTGCATTCAGACCCGCTGGTGTTAAAATGAATTTTCTGTGTGTGGAAATGGGTGAGGGTGTGCACACACATTTTTTATCTATATCTATATATCTATATACACACACACACATATATATACATGTATGAAATGAAATATAAAAAATGATGAAACTTTTGTTTTCTCCACCAGGAGGCTATCATCCAAATAATGAAAATGCGGAAGAAAATTACTAATGCCCAGCTTCAGACTGAACTGGTAGAAATATTGAAAAACATGTTCTTGCCACAGAAGAAAATGATAAAAGAGCAAATTGAATGGCTTATAGAGCACAAATATATCAGAAGAGATGAGTCAGATATCAACACCTTCATATACATGGCATAATCTGAGGACTCCAGGATGCTGCGAACACCCATGGAAGGTGCTTGGACAGAGAGCTGCAACAGCGAATGCTGCAGAGGGACTCGCTTGGACTTTCGTTACGTATAAAATCCCTGCCTTACCTTAAAGAGGACTCTATTTTGCCAATCTCGTTCAGCTAGCATGATGGCATTCCCTTCATGTTGCACACTTCTAACAGCATGCTGTTTTGTGGGAAACTTGCATTCATGAAGAGCCCATTGTGAACTTTTTAAAGCTAGGTTTGATTTACACCCACCAGGAAGAATACAGGTTTGGGTTTTTAGACGACCAGTACTTGCACAACGAAAAAAAAATACTCAAATATTCATGCACTGAGGAACTGCTATTAGTTTTGTTTTGTTTTTGTTTTGTTTTTTTAATGCAATTAGAACTAGAAGTAGCACTTTCACTTTGTGTTTTGGATCAACAGAGTAACGTACTGTCCACCTTTGATCCTTTTTACATTATAACATTTGAGAGACACATACATACGCCTCACAATTGCTATGTATTTGTTACAGTTAAAAACTCTTGGCTAGAGCAGTGCTTCAATCTAGTAACTGGATTTTAATAATTGACACGCAAGTGACATGAAAGTAATTCCAAGTGGTGAGTGATACTTTTCCTTAAGCAGGAGATCATAGTTCTTTATATTGTTTGCTGTAAACAAATGGATATACATTATTTCTTATTTGGACAAATGATTTGCTACAATCTTTTTGAAGAGATGAAGCATTTTTTGAACGATACTTCACTCAAAAGCAAAAAAACCCCAGTTTTTGTGGGTGGGTCTGTTAGTGAACAGAAATATTAAGTGTATTTCTGTGTACATTTAATATTTGTATTCCAGATTATTTATGACTACAAGAATCTGAATGCATTAAAGAGTCATTGATGCACAACTCTCCCAGAAAGAAAGTAATACCTGAAGATTTCTATATTAATTCCTCATGGGTAACTTTATATACACTGGTGAGGTTAATCAAATTGGACTGTTCTGTTGCCAGAAAGATAACATCTTTATGTGGAAAAAAATGAACCTTTCTTCTTTTTTAAAAAATTGGGAAACAAAACTATAAGAAAAATGGTAAAATTTAAGAGGAAATTTAAGGGGAAATGTACCATGTTTAGAGTATACAGAGAGAGTGCCAAATACACATCAGGAATTTTAACCTTTTATATTTTATATACATACATATGTATATATATGTATGTTACCTCTTCTTTTTTTCAATCATCTTAAGTAGCCTTTTGTCAATGCCTGACTCTGGTACTTTGAAATATCCTGGCATGTCCTGGCCTGGGTCCATGCATCCCTGGAGCACAGTGCCTGTCTTGGGACAGAAGGTAAGTTAAGTTGAGCTTTACTCAGTTCTTGTGAGTCCTCAATAAATGTTGCAGGCAGATGCACAATTTTCTTTTAATTAATCAATTCAAGGACAACATCTAAAGGTCTCCGCTCTTTTGATGATTGAAAGGGGGAAGAGGACACAATAACTTTACTCCAAAAGTGGAATCTCCCAGGAAATAAGGGGAAGAGTTTTGTTTTCACATGGCTGCTGCAAAGTGTAAAATGAGTTGTTTAAATGCAGGATTCCTACGAGAATGGTTGTTTGTCCCCCTTAAACAGGCTACGTGGTCTGTTACTAATGTAAGTGCCAGGGTGATTGAGAACAGTACGTGCATCTGGGATAAGAAATCTGCAGGAATGAGGGTTTCATGAACAAGAGATGGCGAGAAATTGAGACCAGGCAAATTAAAATGAATTTGAATCTCGCAGCTTATCTTACGTGCTTTTGTTGATACCTAGAGGTGGATGCTGTTTAAAAATACTGCATCTCTTACCTTAGCCCTGTAGTGTTGCTATTCAGAATCAAAAGCAAGTGCTGGTCTATGTAATTAACCGGTAAAAGCTATTTGGATATTATAAATCAGAAGACAAGATTCTAATAAAATCTTTGTGCTACGAGATTTTCAGTATTTGTAACCTCCATTAAAAGTAATTTGTGCTCACTTGGGATAATTGGGGGGAAACTTGAGAGCCCAAAATGCAGTCGGAGAATATAAGGTTTGAGACTGTCACGTACCAATGACTGGAAAGGTGGGATACTCATTGCAAAGCCATTGATTTAATTTAAGAGGGAGGTTTGAGATTGTTTCTCAGATCCGACTGCTTTAGAAGTCGGAGTGTATGCAGGCAGCAGTAGATTGCTATAAGCTGATCAGCTGCATCTTCCCTCCAATGAGTAAACATGAAAACATAACCTTAATGTTATTTATATACTTCTCTGCACCAGGATGCAGAAACATAACGGGTTATGTGCCTATAACGTGGTCATATTTCTTTAAACACATATAATGAAAGCGGATGTGGGTAGTTGATCTTTTTGTTGTTGTTCTTTAATGAAATCTGAGAATCACACCAGCAAATTTGTTAAGGATGCAGAAACTCATTGAGCTCCTTCATCAGGTCACCTCCACCAATATGCACTTGAAATGAGCAGAGCATCGTCTGGGGCACAGGGAGACCCTGGGGCAAACGGCCCCTGAGGGAGGGGGCGTTCAGACCTAGATGAGAACGGACTATTCTTCAATGGCAATATGGCAACAACGCACTTTTCCAGCTGCAGTTTTTAGCTCTGAGTATCCATGTCCAAAGACCTAGCTTAAAGAGGTGCTGCATCTGCGGGACACGTTGCCACTCACACTGCCACGGTGAACAGCCATGGGATGGACTTCAGTGTCGAAGAGGGGGGGAAGTTGCTCGTAATGGGTTTAATTCAGAAATACTGTTAAATCTTTCCCTGTCCCAACGTCACGATGAGGATCTCAGTTTCAATTCTGAAGTCTTCCATTTTCCTCTCTCCACCGTTGGTGTCCCTGGCTTCTGTTTTTACTCATCTGCCTTTCATTTGTTACGACTGCAATGCAATCACATTTCCAAAACAAAATGTGACTTTCTTGTTTTCACCTTTTTAAACTTCCTAGAAGTGTTTTGAATGTTCACATGTTACATTTCTTTGCATCGGGATGCCATTGTCCTGTAAAGCGCAAATTTTAAAAACACAATTGGCAAAAGATTTGATAGTTTTACAGAAAGATTTGCTATCTTAATCTCGAACAGTTTTCTATTTTCATCCAAATGACTGGGATGCTATCTTTGTAATTCTTTGAGGTCATATTTGTGAAATAAACAATACACGAAAGCTTTCCTGTCATATACACTATCTGTAGTCTGGAGTGTTGAGCAAACTTGAGTTCCTGAGTTGTAATATCTATCTACGTATGGTATTTACAATTTTGAATGTGTGCCACTACCAAGATAATAATGCTGTACAATTTTGAATGGTGGTAGTTTCTGTATGGCAGTCCAGCTAAACTATTTTGATGTACTGCTTAATTTTTGAATTTTATTTTTTAAGTTGTATAATTTATTTTCTTGCAAAATAAAAATGTAATATAAAAGACTACTCACTTTAACAAGATATTTTGCTCTTTTCCCCTATGAAATGTCTAGATTGAGTTCAGGTACTTGGTTAGGTGCTGTATGCTAAAATATACTACGATGGGAAATCTGTCCAATTCCAAGTCCTGAAGTCAACTCTCATCAAATAGAATGGCAGATCTTGCTCCTTCTTACGATTTACAAATACTTAAGGATGTATGTGGGGCTACTTGGTGTGTTAAGCTGTTTTTTAAGATGGGCTGTAAAATGTCAAAAAACATGTGAGTCTGGCCCACCAGAAGTGATTGAGGATGATGAAAACTTTCATTTGTGACCTCTTTAAAAATGGTTACATCTGCATGACAATTACTGGGACACTTGGATTGCTGAGTCTCGTAATAGGTTTGTGTCAAGAGTGTCACTGAAAGTTCTTGACCTTGCCCCCAGATGATGCAGATTGTTGTGACATTGAGGTGGTTGGTCCTGCAGTCAATAAAAAGGGATATGGGCCCTGTTGGCTGCCCCAAGAAGAGCTGCTGCTGGGACTGCTCCTCTTGGACTGACCTTGATTTTTAGTGTGAAATTTCTTACATTGCAGCTATTTTTATTTATTTTTTTCCTTTCTGTGCACTAAATAAACTCAGTGTTTTGAGCTTTCTGGTATATGCAAGGGTTACAATTATTTCTACAGAGTAAACATTATTTTTGAGTGACTCTTGGGAGTGTGCAGCAACTTTCAGACCAGCAGTCCTTGCACGCAGAGGTTTCCTAGCTCGGTGCTCTTCTTGCTGTTGGGGCCAAGTTTAGTCTTTCACAGCAAAGTCTCTCACATCCAAAGCACCTCTGAGGGTGCACACTCTGCTGCTTTGGGCTGCTGGTTTGAGGCCCAATGAAAGCAAATCTAATCTCCTAAGGAAGAGCACCTGTGTGCTGAGTTTTAAAGAGCCAAAAAGACTGAAAATGGAAAAGACCAACTGTGAAGATGGTAAGTTGTAGCTGTTGGTGGTGGGAAGAGACCATGTAAGAAGGACATGTGCTACCATCTTCTCTTTACGTGCTCTTTCTGTGTTTAAAACCATGGTCTAATACTGTGTCAGTACTCGGGATATTAGGACTCAGGATTTGCTATGCATTGCAGTTAGAGTCTCTGGCTTGCATTTTAATGTAGGTAGGTGTAGAAATTTGAATAAATGAGTATATGAAGTGTGAACAAACTTTATCAAGAAGCTTGGCTCTTGGATAAGTTACAGTAATTAGTGCAAGGTCGTTGTCTAATTTTTCCCTGGAAAGCTTCTGCAAAGGAGGAGGACAGGCCACCTGTAGGCCACAGCAGATCAGATGTGAACTGGGAATTGTGGCCTGTGTGAGGGATCCCGAAGGGCTCCTGGCAAAGGGTGACTGTGCAGCAGGGAGGGTTGCTCTGCTCTTAATGCACCACAAACTGTGATGATTGGGCAAGTGGAGGTCCAAATGCTGTGGGCAGCGTGGCGAGAGGGTGAGCAGGATGGGGCCTGGGCGCTGTTCCGCTGTGTCTTGTGAAGGAGCTGCTGGCCAGGGCGCGTTGCGTCCTGCGGCCGGGCAGTGCTCGTCCCCACACGTGGCTCCAGAGGGAATCCAGGGAACCACTGACTTGGACCTTCGGGAGAGTTTGGAATAAAACAGCGAGATCCCTGGTGCCGTGCGCTGGTGTGAGTGACATGTGGCCATGTGCACATGACCCTGTGCACGTGATGGTTGTTGACCACCTCATAGCTGCTCCAAGGGACACACCTGCCAAGTGTGTGGACATGCAGTAGAGGGTGCAGTCAACCCACGGGATGAAGGGACCAGATGAGTTTTCCAGAAGCTCCTGACAAGCTTCCATGTCAAACTACCAAGGAAGTCAGAAGGATTCATTACTCATCCTTTTACTTAAGGTTCAGAAACACTTAGTTTCCTTCTAAGAAAACCTGTTAAGAGCTCTAAAGACTAAGGGTTGAGAATCTATCCCTGGATGGATCTGTGCAGTGCCCTGCCTGGAGTCGTATCCAGCAGCTGAAGGGATGCAGGATTATTCACCGAATCCTTTTTCCTGCTGGTGTTGGCTCCGCAAATGATATTTTAATCAACACCTTATGGAGTTGGAGTGCATTTTTATAGAGGTCCTAACAAACCCAGTACATCACAGGGCTGCACCAAGAAGCAGGGCATTATGTTGTGGAGGAAAAGAAATGAATATGAAGTTAAGTAAAAAAGCAGAAGTGGGAGACAAGATTTTTTTATTCTTTTTTAATTTTCCTTTTCTATGTATGATTAGTCTCAGTCGTTTAAAAAAAAAAAAAAAGATTATTTTCATGTCTTATAAGATTTCAGGGTAAGGATTTCAGTTCTTCCTGAGTCAGTATTTACCAGCCCTGAGGTTATCTCTGTTTTTCCGCTGAAGATCTGTCTCTGCACCAAAGGTCTGCGCTAGGTCTGTCAGACTCAAGCACCGTCTAGCGCAGGCCGAGGCAGGAGGGCTCCCCTCATCCATCCCTGCCAGGGCAGCAGGGCTTGGGCCTGGCTCCAGAGATGCCCCGGACACAGATGAGTAAGAAAGTGTGTGTATAAATACACAAAAAATATTTATTTGTATACATGTTTTTATAGTAGAGGTATGGCAGGTGAGAGCCCCAGCACACCTCAAGGGGAAAGCAATGAGATGTAGAATAAAAAATGAAAGGAAACTATTTTGAAGAATGTTTATTTTCTCTTTACAGTGTAAACTACTGCAGAACCACATGAGGGCTGAGGTTGGAAGGGACCTCTTGGGATCACCCCCTGCTCCAGCAGGGACACCCAGAGCACGGGGCACAGGGTGGCAGCCAGGCGGGTTGGGAAGATCTCCAGAGAAGGAGACTCCACAGCCTCCCTGGGCAGCCTGTGCCAGGGCTCTGGCACCCTCACAACAGGATGTTTTCCTCAGGGTCAGACGGGAAGGGAGGCTGCAAGTAGTGGTCACACAGGGACAGCTTTGGGAATGACACAGGCCTCGGAACCCGTAGGGAATAAAAGAACTAAAGAAAAAAAAAAGGCAAATCCCAATCAGGATACGGGAGGCAGGAGCGGGTCCGGGCGCGGGGCCCGCCGCGCCTGGCGCGGGGCCGGCTCCCCTCAGGGCCCCGCTCCTCACGTGCCTGGGCGCGGCCGCCGGGGGCCAATGGCAGGGGCGGGACTGGCCCCGCCCTCCGCCGCCAGCCAATGGCGGTGCCCGTGTGGGGGCGGGGCTCGGGCGCGGGGTGGCGGCGCGTGAAGGTGACAGCGGCGGCAGGAGGATGGCGGCGATGCTGGCGGGGCGGCGCGCGGGCGGCGCGCGGCTGCTGCGGGTGAGGGCGGCGGCAGCGGGAACGGGAGCGGGAACGGGAGCGGGAACGGGAGCGGGAACGGGAACGGGAGCGGGGCCTGCCGGGGGAGCGGCCACATGCGCGGCCCTAGCGGGGCTGCCCGCTGGGAACGGGACAGGCCGAGCGTTTGTGCGGCGAACGCGGAGGGAGGCGGCTCTGAAAAGCAGCGGTGGAAACGGGACGGCTCTGCCCTCACGGGCGCTCCGCCCGCGCCAAACCCGGGTATTTTTATCGCCGTTAACTTAGCGGGATGGGCTGCTCCGGTGGGAACCGGGAGCCGCCCGCGTGTCCCGGTGGGAAAAACGGTCCCGGTTCCGAGGTGGAGAAGGCCCCGTTTGGGAGGCGCCGGCGCCGGCGAGCGGCAGCGCCTGGATGGGCCCCGTTAGCCCCGTGCCAGGGGCTGGATGGAGCTGGAACGGAGCTTTCCTCGTGGGCCGCCCATGCTGGGTTCCTGGATGTGCTTTAGTGCTCTGGGTCCCTTATCCACCTTTCCGATCCTGGGAGGCCAAGTGATGCTGCAGACACGGCTGCCCTGGGCCCTGGCGCTGCCAGCCCTGCCGGGCGCACCCAGCACCGCGTGGGCAACGTGCAGGCACCGCGTGGGGAACGTGTGGGCAACATGCGGGCAACGTGCGGGCACCGCGGGCAGCGTCCTCGGCCAAAACGGGGCTCTGCTTCAAAGGAGCATCTGCTTATCCTTCAAAAACTGCTCCATCACCCACGTCAGAGTGAGATTTTTGCACAAAATGCATTTGAAAAATACACTTACAATTTTATATCTTAAAATCTTCCCTGTTTCCTAGATTATTGAAAAATGAATGATTTTCATGAAAAATGGGGCATTTCTTCTGAAATATCACAGTGTTACAATCCTTAAAGTGAAATTCTAAAGGCTCTTTTGTTTTTAGGCTCTGCAGTGTCCAAGCCGTGACTATGCATCACAACCAACCTTAAATGTAAGTGTGAGGCACCCCTGACCCGCACAAGGGGCAGCCCATTGCTGTTCTCAACCTGCTCCTTAAAACTGCCAGAGTTTGGAGGTTGTTTCCTTTTCAGTTATCACAACAAATATGCGTTCAGATTTCAGGGTGTTACAGTACATGTATTTTGTCATTTGGGATTTTTTGTGGTTTGTTTACATGTGTTTTGGTTTTGTTTGGTTTTCTTTGCCTTGCAATCCGTAGGGCTGAGGTCTTTGCTGAGCAGGTTGGGGCTTTGCAGTGTGAATCTCTTTGGTGTCAGGCCCTCGTGCAGCTCTCACAGGGACCAGGTTAGCAGGTAGCCAGTGGATGCAGCTTGGGGGAGAGCTACAGCTGAGGAAAACTGAGCACATCTC
>JAUBOD010000824.1:7343706-7365170 GCA_032353885.1 Nothura maculosa | reverse complement strand
ATTCTGTGAAAGCAGATTGAGATCAGCTGCCCTTGTATAAAAGGGACGTTGCTGTATAAACTACACTAGAACTTAGGACATGTGTGTAGGCTTTATTTTTGTTTATCTCAGAGCTAAAATGACAAGTATGCATTTCATGGAGTAATTCACCTCAGAAATTATAACAATGGAATTTGTAAACAGACAAAAGATAAAATATTTTATTTTGCTTTTATGTATCTCTTACATTTAAATAAAAGCTTAAGGGACTTGTAGGTTGTATATAGGCTGTTAAAATAAGAATGATGTCTCTTCTTCCAGTGTGCAACACTTGCAAGTGAAAGAAGAAAACAGTTTTTCTGACGTTGAAGAGCTGTACCTCCAGACAACATTTGATGAGATGGACATTTTCAGTAACTTTGCAGCGAACAGTGGAGATAAAAATGTGACTGGTTCAAGACTTGCCATCAACCAAACTCTTAGGGAAACATTGGAGCACTGTCTTACAGTGATGTCAGAAAAACTTTTAAGTAACTATGCTCCTAAGGTAAGTTAGAAATTACTGAGGAGTTTGTTCTTGTCTTTACTGCCAAACAATAGAGTTTCAAGCCACAAAGTGTATAGACTTTCATTCTTTTGCTGCTAAAATGAATTGCAGACATTAAAAAAAATCCAATAATATGAAAGACAGAAATCTGTATTTCTTTCTGTAATTGTCAAAATACCTATAGCTCCTTCAGGTAAACGGGAGTTTATAAGCTGAATAGAAGTGGAAGTGTGTGCAGAGCTGCTATCTAAACCATCGTCCTATTTTTTTGTGATTTTTTTTTTTTCCTTCCACTCCTGTCTCTTGTTGAAAAAAGAGACAAGGGGGGATCTTCTTAGTATGCATTGAATCTGAAGGGAAGATGTCAAGGGGATGAGGCCAGGCTCTTTCCAGTGGTGCCCATTAATGGAACAAGAGGCAGTGGGCACCAACTGAAACTCGGGAAGTTTCATGGCCTACATAGAGAAACTTAGGGAAATATCATGGCTTGCAGAAGAACTACCCAGGATAGACTTTTAAGCCTAACTTCCTTTGACAGGCTTGCCCTGGTTTTAATCTAGTGGTGAAACTTCCTTGCAACTTGTGGTTAACATTCCATACAATTTTTCAAGCTGAGAGAGTCAGTACTGGAGTTTGGAGTAAAAGACTGACAGTTAGGAATTGTGAAATTTATTTCTGGGTTTACAAGTATGATAACAGTGCTATGTATAAGTCCTCCTGTCTTTTACAGATAAGTACCTTTCAGGAATGTGATAGCAATGCTTTTTTAAAGTCTCCCTTCCTAAGAAAATAAATCAAGATTATTTGTCTGCTCTTTCTCCTATTATCCAAAGAGTAAGGGTGAGAAGTGGTTTCTTGAGATATTCCTGCAGCAGACCTGCACACACTCACATCCCTCTAAGGTGTTTGACCTGGGAGCTGCTAAGAAGTGAGCTAATTTACTAAGATGTCAAGGGGCAGCAAGGGAAAGGTATTCCTGACTAGGCTCATACTGTCTCCTTTCCTGGCAGGAGGTAAAATCAGTGTGGGAAGAGCTGATGGATGCTAAGATGGAATCCAAAGGAGAGGGAGAATTTGTATTGTGAATATATATCATGAAGAAAAGTGTTAGGGCCATGGGACATGCAGAGGGAGTTAAAACATTAAAACATGGAGAGAAGGAGGATGTGTTAGGGCGCTGGGACTCCTCCAAAGTGCAAAACCCCCAAAGCTTCATTGATTCTGATGAAATACGTTTGTAAGATCTTGAGAGTTAAGGAGACACTAGAGAATTCTGTACTTGAATGCAAGTTTAATGTGAAAGCACTTGCTTTTATCCCTTCTATTTGATTTAGTCGAAGCTGATTGCTGCAGAGCACCTTGTCCGATGTGTTGGGCTTCTGGTGGGTGTTCTTGGCTGCTATTGCCACGCTGGTGTGCTGACTGAGGAGGATGCCTGTAAATCAGAGCTCTTCCAGAAAGCTAAGGTAAGCAACAGTCTGTTTGGGGGCTATTAAAAATGCAATAGACCTTTAAATATAAAATCGTTAAAAATATATGTTCATATTAACACATTTTCAGAGTATGAATGTCTCTGCTGATTTCTATGCCTTAAAAAAAGTAGAGTTGATAGATACATGAATGTTGCTGAAATAGAGGTAACACTGAAATTCCACCAAAACAGTAATAAGTCAGTTTTTTAGCAGAAGATATTCTAAATATTAATAAATTTCCGTATCACCTCCTTATAGTCAGGGAAGATGTAGCCAAAGGACTTAAGTATTTTCATCTAGTGGTGTTTGTGCAGGGCTTTGTTAAGATCTTTTGATGGTTTAAGCCATTATGAAGACAGCTCTTTTTTTTATTATTATGTATTTTTTTTTTCTGAAATAGAGAAACCTATGGAAATAGAGAAACCTATTTCTGAAATAGAGAAACACTTTATGGAGAGAAGCCCTATTTTTGTTATCTGATTAAAATGATTTCAGGCAGTCTCTATGGGCTTTGGTTTTTTTTTGGTTTTGCTTTTAGAGGGGAAAGAATGAAACTAAAGAAAAAGACAGATGTGCCCAAAACCACTGGTTCACACACTATATTTATATCAAAACTTGAGTATGGATGAGAGTCACATTTTCTTTTTATCTCTGTGTATATGCCAAGATATGAAGGAATCTAACTGAGATATTTTAACTGTATTGTGTTTTTACTAGTCTCTCATTCATTATGCTGGAGAAAGCATTTTTTATGCTAAAAACAAACTAAATGAGGATGCCCAAATCAACTCACTCAGAACTTTGATACTGCAGTACACGAAGTGTTTATGCAACTGTACCAAGGTAGAGTATATAAATAATTTCTGCTTCTCCCTTAATGAATTCACAAACTAGAATTTGGTATCTGGAAAAAAAATGAATTAACCCATTTCTACTTCTTGCTTTCTTACAGAACACTGCTAGTAGGATACTCTCTGATTTATTTCTACGCTTATTAACTTCCAAACTTATGAATGATCTCGTAGATATTTGCAAACATCTGGTAAGTTTGTTCTCCATGTTTCTAAATGTTGTGCTCCTTTATGGAGGACTATTTATATATTATAATACTTTGGAGGCAAACCAAAAGAGTTACCTGTATTTATACATGTAGTTTTATTGAGATTTCTAATTAGAAACATTTCTGTGCAGCAATCTTACATTGTGAACACAGGTGTAAGAGGGAAAAAAGATCTAATGAAAGTTGGGATGCCAGCTTTCAGTAAACAACAAATTAGATCATGTTAATCATATTAATCTTTAGTTGTGTGGTGGAGAAAGCAGTAGTTACTGTGCCCCTAAGAAAGGTCATATGCCATCCTTTCATTTCTGTATAGTTATCACAGAAATCTGTCCTTTTAAAGAGAGCTGCCTTTCAAATGTCCAATGATGTTCTTGGCATTATTTGAAACCTAGTGAATAGTCCCTGTCTTAAGAACCTTGTGTCCTAAGGAATAGTTCAAAGCAAGCAGTTTACATGCCTAGAAGAGGAGTTTATCACAGAAGATTAAATTCATAAATTCAGAGTAGCACTTATTTTTCTTCAGCTTTTTAGTTCACTGGGACCCTGTGAACCTTTTCAGTTCACTAGGAAGCTAGTGTCTTTCCTTAGTTTCAGGCTTATGTTGTTTCTCCTGTCATTAAAAGACAACTTTAAAAAATGTAATGCATTTGTCAGATGACAATTACTGGGAAACCAAGTGAAGTGAGAGAAATGGATCGAATGAAGAGTGATCCTGAGGAGAGTATAATGGAAGTAGATAATCAGGTACTTGGTGATGCCTTTGATGGTCCTTCTCTGCCTGATATCAGTGATACAAGTGAGTCTGGTGAGATGCAAAATGCAACTGGTAAGTCTTCCCTGTGTACAAAAGTACTTGCAAAAGCTTAAGATGTTTTTTCTTTGGTTTTTTTTTTTTGTTTTTTTTTAGCTAGTAGCTAATAAGTAATTTCTACATAATTATGTCTTTTGCACTTCATTAGTTTTTTGAAGACATTAATGAAGTGTTCCAGCTCATTGTCTAGGCTGCCTGTCCAGTTCTTTGTGTCCTGGTTAAAGGAGTTTAATCCTGTTAGGGGCTAAAATCTCTGGTATTTTCTCTGTTTAAATAAATGTAAAATGATGTGCATCCTAGATTTTAACAAGGACTATAATTTCTATAATAGATTTTAACCAAGACTATGATTTATTTAATATTTGTTGAAGGGAAAGGAAGTGACAATGTTACATTACTACTACACACTCTAGGTCTTTTATTCCCAGCAAGCTGACTGAACACCTTCAGAACTGCCTAATAAATAATTGTAAAGCGAGGCACGATAGGAGGTGATGAGTTCTAAATGTGACAGGAAAATGGCATTTCTATCTGTTTCTTTTAAGTCATATTTAAAATTTGGATCAAGATGTTAGTATAGTGCTAATGGTCATAATTTCAATTTTGGGGAAACTTTGAATCTGAAGTCTAAAATACAGCCTGAGAGCTAACAGCATAAATCACAGAGGTGCAGATGTTTCTGCTGAGTTTATTGTCTGTCTCCTTGATGGAGAGGCCAGTCATACATGTGAGTACATACAGTGAAAAGCTTCTGTTTCAGCGAGTGTCTTTTCAGATGTGGGAGCAGACTCGAGATGCTAGTTACTGATGCAGTCCTTGTGCCTGCCCAATAGCAAATAAGCTCCAAGGTTGTCATCATTATATCTATTCTGAGACCTTAATTTGTAAAGACCTAAAATGTGACTAAGATTTTTATTGTTCCTGGGGAATCATTTCTAACATACAGATCCTCTTTTCAGGTGCAGTGAGCCCATTAGCTGAGGAGCAGCTGACAAAGCAGGACTTGCTGCTCCTTGAAATCCTGAGGTTCTTATGCATTTGTGCAACTACAGTCCAAGTTCAGAAAGTGAGCTTCCGAGCCGCCGACGTGCGGAGGAAGCTTTTAATGCTGATGGATAGAAGCACCTTCAATAGTGCTAAACCTTTGCACCTGCATATGGTGAGTGCCAGAGTATTCTGTTTACAATCTTGATTCTGTACATGTATTAAAAAAGACAAAAAAATGTATATTCTTTGTTGTTCTGTGGCAACACTCTTTTGAGAATACATTAAAATCACTTCTAGTGATTAAAAGTGTGCTAGAGTGGAAGGAAGAGCTTAACATTTGTTGTAAGCCCGAATTTAAACAGATGAGCTATATAAACATCTTGATTTTTATTGTTAATTATGTAATTGAATAGCTAGAAATGTAATAGAATGGGATCTGTGCTTCAGTTTATGAAGGTAATATTTTTGACTGCCAAAATGTATATTTTCCTGAGCCATATATCTGCATGGCAGTCTTTTCATGATAAAATGATTGGCTCCTAACACGTAAGAATTTACAATAGATATCCTAGATGCATGATTTAATGTAACACATGTTTAAAATGTTTTATAGTTTTTTTTCTTTTAGTCTACTTATTTTCTAATTACCATTTTCACCCTTTTTTTTTATATATCAGTACTTGGTCCTTTTGAAGGAGCTCCCCATTGAAGAAAACCTCTTGCCTGAAGATGATGTTCTCATGCTTCTTAGGCCTCTTTCGTAAGAGAGAAACTGTTCAGCATGTATTAAAGCTATTTTCTTTGAACAGCTGGAGGATTTTTAGACTGTTTAGTGTTTCAAATCAATTTTTCTTTCTTTTCTAGTGATGTGTGTTCCATGTACCGTCAAGATCAAGAAGTTTGTAAAGTAATTCTAAATAACTTGCTTCCCATAGTAGCAGCATTGGCCCAGTCCAACACTCATAGTGAAGAGATAGGACATGCTCAAGGGCAATTTTTGACAGTTGTTGGAGCCTTTTGGTATGTTTTATCTATTTAATGCAGAAGTTTGGTCATTGATATAAAACGTTCAACTTCGTTTTCTGTATGAATATCATGTTGGTGCTTTGTGTCCTACTGTCAGTATCCCATGAATCCAGATGCTCTTCTCCAGCATTAAACTTTCCAGGTTTTCTGCTTCACACTGTATTTGTTTCAAAGAATTTGTTTCAAAGAAGTCCTTCAAACAGCTATATGGAGATAAACAGCCCACTATGTTCATTTTCTAAGTCTGATTACAGTCTGAAATGTGTCAGCAATTAAAACAAGTGATAGCTTCAGCAAATAGAAATGAATATTGTTTCAAATTGTAGATTTCCAATAAAAACATAAAAGCTAAAATAAAAATATGCACAAAATTTAGTACAAAAGAATGAATTGCAAGCAGCTGAAACTAATTTGTTAGACTTTTTCTCTAAGATTTCTCTAATTCAAATATTTCCTATTTTAGGTATTTAGCTCGTGAAAAGAAATGCACAGCACCAGTAAGACTGGCCCTTCTAAAATGCATGAAGGCCTTGCTTGAAGTAAGCCCTGCTTTTCTGACATTAGTTAGCATGTTAAGTATATACTTAGTGTGCTTGAAAATAGCATCTAAGGAGCTTTTGCATACATCAGTGTGTGTTTCATTGTAAGTATTATGTATACTTGAAGCCACAATATTCATTTTTTTCAGGCTGATCCTCATTCAAAGTGGGCTATTCTTAATGTAATAAATAAAGACATTCCTGTCAGTGGTGCTTTCCCACATTTCTTCGCAGATAGTAACCATCAAGTTCGCATTCTTGCTGCAAAGTCCATCACCAGGTAATAGGGTAAATTTTTCATGTTTGTTTGCTTAGGAAATGTAATAATTGTTTTTAAGACCATTGTTTTTAAGAATTGTTTTTAAATCTCCTGTTCTGATTACTGTGTGTGGTTCTCTCCCCAACATCTTGAAAAGGAAATACAGGAGTAGAGAAAGGATGTTCCAAAGTCTGGAACACTTTGCACTCAGCTTTTGGTTGTATAAACTGGAATCCTTCAGAAGGAAGTAGCATTGAATTATAGGAAATCTAACATAAGTCTACAAAATCTTGAGCAGAAGCAAGTGAAGATATCTTTCCCAGTATAAATATTGAGGCATCAAATGAAACAAATTCAAGATTCAAAGAAAATGTGGTTTGCTTTCTTCATACAACACTATTATCTCATGGCAAGGAGTTTCACAAATTATCTATATGATGAAGTTTACGTAGATTCAAAAAGTAACTGGACAAATTCATGAAAGAGGAAATTATGGAGGAATACTTAGTACTGTCACCACTTCTAACTTGTATTTAGAATATATTCATGGGAATTTCACATACAAAGCAAATGTACAGTGAGCTTTCTTAGTTATCTGCTCTCAGTCACTTAGAAATGGCTAGGGTCACCAATAATGTCAACCCATTGTAATGTTCCTGTTTCTGTTGTGAAAAGTGAAGTGGATTGGGCCTTTACCTACAAAAGTTAAATTACTTGAGAAACTTATATCTATATAAACTCATTGTCACTCTTATACTGACAACGACATGGGAGATTAGATTGTGATGGTTGTTCAAGTTTGGCTCTTGTACTGGCAGAGGTGGCAAAAGATTTCTCCTGTCAGGCTACTCTCTGCCATTTTGCCCAACAGGTATTTTTGCTGTTGTTGGCACTGACTGTGGTAGAGGAAGGAAAGATGGCGATGCTGGAAAGTTGACAAGAGAATCTTTTTTTTTCTTTTTCTTTTTTCAGATAAGAAGGATCATATCATTTGCTATGTACAATATGTGTTGTGGATGAAATTTTACGATAATAATTATTGTTCTTGTTTTAAGTTTGTTTCAGGATGTGAAACAGAGAGATTCTTCTGGCTTGTTGATACCTCTTCCTTTGAAGCTCCAGCAAAAGGCTTTTGAGAATGCGTATCTCCGAGTTCAGGAAGGAATGAGAAATCTGGTACCAAAATCTCGTCACTGGTTATACCTAACTTCTGGGTTATGCTTAAGATGGCTTTTCAAATGAACATGTTTAGGTTTCTAGAAACATTAATTCTTCTGATCTTTTGATAATATGAATCCCATGAAACAAGGTGGTAAATGGTAAAGAGAAGTTCCTTGACTTCTTGAATCAGTAGCTTTTTTTACCCACATCACAAATTTGTAAACATTTTGAGGGATTTTTGAAGTGCTCTTCGGCTTAATGCACTGATTGCTGTTTATTTTATTACAGTAATACTTAGGAAGCAAAATGTAGCCTCAGAATTCAAGGCAATTAGAGAACTAGAGAGAAGGAGACAATGTGACCTCCAATTCTGTAAAGTATAAAAACAGATATTGATATGTTAGAGAGATGATGTTTCCGGGGGTATTACAGCAGTGATTTTCACAAATTCCAAAACTGGTTTATGTTAGTTCTTGTAGGCTGATATAAATGTTATTTTTGAGGCATGGTTGAAAAGCTCAGGCAAAATCTTGCTGTAAGGCCTATTTTGAGGGCAATGAATTTTGCAGAGGAGCAGAAGAACTATCAGTGCTTTTAAGTGTATTGCCTTTGTTTAAACTGCCAAGAAATGAAGAAGGCAAAAATGCTGCCATATGAATTAGTGTGTGAAATGCAAGCAGGTAGTTTTTAAGCTATCACAGCAACATTTTCATCACTGTTTGTCCTTCATAAATTGAGAGATTTGTCTTGATATAATGTTTATACAAATTTTTCATTATTTCTTACTGAAGGTCAGTGGGGCAAGTCCTGAAGATCTTTTGGATGAGCAGTGTAACAGGAAAGCAGTTTTGTTGATGCTTATAGCCATGGTTCTGTGCTGCAGTCCAGTATGTGAAAAGCAAGCTTTGTTTGCTATTTGCCAGTCTATGAAAGAGAATGGATTAGAACCTCACCTTGTGAAAAAGGCAAGCATAAAATTCCCTTTTATATTTAGACTAGAAATTAAATTAAATGTGTCACCTCTTGTTATCTCTTCTTATTGGTGCTTGTCTCTACCCAGCAAAAAGTGTACTCTTTGTCCTTCTCACAGGTTTAGTTCCTAATTACACTCTTAGAAGATAGGACAATGTAAACAGTAAAATACTATTATATGCTGGATAGAAGCTGAGTTACACATATACCCATGAAGAGATTTGGGGAGGACATGGGAATAAAATGTTTTTATTATACCATTATATCATATATCTTGGATGCTACTTTGTCATTTTATTTAATGAATAGGTTTTGAAGAAAGTCTCTGACATTTTCGGCTATAAAAATGTAGAGGACTTCATGACATCACATTTAGACTATTTGGTAATGGAATGGCTGAAAATAAATGACAGTGGATATAGCCTGTCTACTTTTCCTTATGTTCTTCTGAACTGTACAAGTCTTGAGGAATTCTACAGGTAAGTTTGTCATATGGAAGCAGTTTATCTACGTTTATTTACAGATGTGACACAGCATTTCAAATGTCCATAGGAGTAATGAAACATGATTTTGTTGTAGAAAGTACATATTGAGAGCTATTAAAATGTATGGAAAGTATCTTGGGTATTATATTTATGCTGGTGAGATTTGTTGTATAGCAGCAGCTAAACAGGGATTCCTAGTTTAATTATGCAGTAGAGGAATAGTGTCTGCTATATTGTGCTTGAAAAATAAGATTTCTTTTTCAAAAATAATGAGTAATTCAAGAACATTCTGAAAACGCATTTATTACATGTAGGTCTTGTTATAAAGTTTTGGTTCCACATCTGGTGATTAGAAGTCAGTTTGGAGATGTGAAATCACTTGCCAGCATGATTGAAAAAGACTGGAAGCAGGTTCTTGCAGACTGTTTTCCGAAGATACTTGTGAATATCCTGCCATATTTTGCCTATGAAAGCCATGGAAAGAGTGAAATAGCTGAGCAAAGAGATACAGCTTCTAAAGTCTACGACATGCTTAAGGATGAAAATTGCCTAGGAAAACAGGTATCTGTTTTAAATGTATTAATTGAGATGTATGGCATTTAACGGAAACTTCTTTATATTCTGTAAGAATATAAATAGTTTGAGTTCATGGGCATAGGCTATTACCATAATAAAGCCAAACTAAGATAATCTTTATTCCAAGTTTTTAGGTAATCAGTAGTATCTTACAGGGAGATGGTTGATTTCAAGTCTGTTAAAGTTGTGTTAAAGTTGTTCATTTAAAAAAGAATACTTGAAGTGTTAAATTATTTTAGTTCATTCTGGTTTTATTAAAACATTGTTTTTCCTCCTTAGCAAATGGACAGTTTATCTCACAGTAACTTACCAGAGGTTGTGGTTGAGCTGTTGATGACGCTGCATGAACCACCTGACACCAACACAGAAGAAGGAGCACATCTAAGTAAATACATAAGGTATGGACTTGGGCATTTCTACTTCAGTACCTGTGCTGTACTTCAGTACTCAAGTACTTGTACTTCAGTTAATGGAAAGGGGAAGTAGATAACCAAGAGAATCCTGTTAGATGTTGTTGAGTCAGTCTATGACTATGCCAATTTAGATCAATTACAACCAGAATGGAACTACCCTCTTTGAAATATTGGTCATATTTTAATGCATGTAAGTTCAAACTTTTCTTTAAAAGAAAAATAAAATTCTTTTAAAGAAAAATTTGCCCTTCACAACAGTTCTTGTAGTGACAGCCATGGCCTTTGCTAAGGAGGTTGCTTTACTAGCGCCAACTAAACTACTGAATTCCAAATTAATATGAATATTTTAATGTCCAGATATCTTAGTTTTTGTACCAAGCATTTTACCTGATAGTATCACTATTTGTATACTTGTATAAGGAAATAATTTTGCAAGATTTTTACATTTAGATACAAGCTATTGAATCATAGAATCCTTAAGATTGGAAGGGACCTTAAAAGATAATCTAGTCCACCCTCCCTGCACACGCAGGGTCACCCAGAGCACGGGGCACAGGACTGCATTCCAGCAGGTTTTGAAGATCTCCAGAGAAGGAGACTCCACAACCTCTCTGGGCAGCCTGTTCCAGGGCTCTGGCACTCTCACTGTTAAAAAATTTTTCCTTAAGTTCCTGCGGAACTGCTGGCACTTCAGTTTGTGGCCATTTCCTCCAGCTCTCTCAGTGGCCACCGCTGCAAAGAGGCCACCCCATCCTCCTCCCTCCCTTCAGGTATTTATAGACACTGATGAGGTCCCCCCTCAGCCTTCTCTTCTCCAGGCTGAACAGGCCCAGCTCTCTCAGCCTTGAAAAAAAAATACAATGTCCAAAGTATTTTAAGGAGAGATTTTAATATAGAAGTATAACCTTAAAAACAAGCAAAGCATTTCTCAGCTATGTGGATTTTCACCAAAGATAAACTGAGATTTTCAAAGATTCATAGAATAAAATTGTGTGAGTTTATTTAGAGACTTCTTAGTGTCTGCTTGAAACCATTTTTTTTCTTTTGAAGAACAGAATGGTAAGGATAAGACTCAGGAAACTTAACTTTTACAGATTTTTTACTATCATAATATATGTATTTTCTCTTCACTGTCTCAGAGAAGCCTTTCCCTTGAAATGGAGATGAATTCTTTTAGTAGTCGCATTTCCTTAGTCACATTGTCCTGAGAACTATGAAATGCAGAATCTCTGTCATGACTTGCAATTACATTTTCCTATGAAATACCTTAGATGAGATTTTCTTTTTGTCATATTTCAAAAAATAATGAAGAATATCAAATGACATACATGTGACTTTCCTGATATTTTTTGTAATTCTCAGTCACTGACAGTAGAAAAGGTTTCCCAGCAATTGCCTTTTTCTTTAATGAGACTTATTCAACACTCAGGCTTGATTCTTGAGAAAAATAATACCCCTTTTTTCATTCATTCAGGGAACTGGATCCTGCTCCTAATCCTCCTCATTTTCCATCTTACATAATTAAGGCAACCTTGGACTATATCAGCAATTGTCATAAAAGCAAATTAAAAAGTCTCATAGCAGTTCTTTCTAAAAACCCTGTAAGTATACCATGATGCTTTTTTAAAATTATTTTTTTAGTGTATGACATTCCTTTCATAGATACATTATTTTCATCATACATAAGTGGATGTGACCCAAAATAAGGGTTATAGGATTTATAATCCTTGGAGAACTGGTCTCTACAAAGCTTTTTTATTTGTTTAAAAAAGGAAAAATCAATAAACTCTTTTGTCTGTGTTCTTTTAAAAGCATGCATTTCTATTGCTTAGAATTTTTTTCTTGATGTTATTGACATTATGAATTATCTTTTAATTAGCAATTTTATTCATTTTTAGGACTCATTCCAGAAAATTCTGCTGGCCCTCTGTAAGCAAGCATCAGATACAAACAACGCGTACAAGAAACACCGAGTTCTTATAATCTATCACTTGTTCGTTAGTCTGTTACTGAAAGAGATAAAGGATGGTTTGGGAGGAGCGTGGGCTTTTGTCCTCCGAGATGTAATTTATACCCTAATACACCATATCAACAGCAGGTGAATATACCCATCATCTCTCATTCCTTTTTTTTTCTCTATGGCTTTGTTACTGTCCTAACCTTACATTTCATTATTGCTGGTAGATACCAATTCATATATAGAAGGTATGCAAAAAATGTGTATGACTATCAACTTGATCATGGATCTCCTTTCTGGAAGCCGATTATTTATCTTCCCTTCTTTCCTGTTGTATAACAGGTTAGTACTTGAGAAAATAACCATTTATAATTCTTTACTTTCCCTGCTGGCAGACCCAGCGTTATGAGGGACGTGTCCCTGCGCAGCTTCTCGCTCTGCTGTGATCTTCTTCATCACGTTTGCCACACGGCAGTCACATGTTGCAATGATGCCCTGGAGAGCCACCTTCCTGTTATTGTAGGGACTCTCATCCCTCTTGCTGTGGAGCAGCCTGAGATTCAGGAACAGGTAGCTTGGACTTGCAATTGCTATTTAAATGTATTCCTTGCCTGTTAGCTTTTTAGTTCATGTTCAGGTCAAAACAAGGATGTTCCTTAGTCTCTTTTCTTTCTATTAACTTTTTCTTTTCAGGTCCTAGGCTTGCTGAAGTACCTGGTGATAGATAATAAGGACAATGAAAGTCTGTACCAAGCGATCAAATGTTTAGATCCTTTTCCTGAATATTCTGCTTTTAAAGATTTGCGGGCAACTCAGCAGAAGATAAAATACAGCAAAGGAGCATATTCTCTTTTGGAGGTGAGTGCATTTTAACTTACACGTCATAATCTAGTGACTGTAATGCTTTTTTTTTAATGAAAAACAGTTTTCCAGCTATATGATGTAATTGAGAAAAATTTAAGTTAGACGTGGTCTCTTTTATTCCTCTTTCAGAAAGAGGATGGTAGGTCTCTTTCAGATGATGGTAGGTCTCTATTCTTACTTAAATCTACATTGTGGACTGCTGAGAAGCATATCTTTTTTTGAAGTCTTTTTTTGCATGTTCTATATGCTTGATAAAGGATATTGTTTTGCAGGAAATGAATCACTTTCTCTCAGTTAGTGTCTGTGATTCACTGCCCTTAACGCGCCTTGAAGGACTCTATGATTTGCGCAAACAACTGGAAAAATATAAGGATCAGATGAAGGATCTCCTGAAATACTTCCAGGGTACAGACAGCTGATTGTTTTATTCTTCTCTATATCTTGTTTTACATGTGTAGCCATATAATCAAATTCTGATTTGGCATTGAATGTTTTGCTGTCTATTCCACGTGTGTTTGATGCCATTTGTACAAACTTTGAAGAATCTACCAAATTACGACTTAACAGCAGCTTTTATGAACACCAAACAAGGTCTACTAATTAGTTTTTTTAGGAGCTATCATTATTATATTATCACAGGTAAGTGAATATGAAAATGTTGTGTTTCTTTTAAGTTCTTCTAGACAAAATTTATCTATTTGCCTTCAAATGTTAAATACCAATTTTTAGCTGATGCTGAGGGCTGTGGATTTGCAGGAAGAAAATGCTGTTCTGGGATATTCCCGGAATCAGGGTTTGAACAGACACTGAGGATATTAGCTTAAGTGCTGTGACTGGAGTGATATACTATGACCTCACTGTGTTTTATTTTAACTGACAGTAATATTCACACTGAAAATAGCATTTTTATGTTGTAGTTATGGAGATTCTTTGATATAGCCAAAGTTAGGTGTAGAAAAGTTTTCAAGATGTGATGATTGTATGGACTGCTTAATACCAACTTGCTTGAACATGAGTAATGCATGTTGACATTGGTAGTTCTAAGTTATCAAAGTAGCATTTTCTTCTAATATGTTCACATTACAAATAAAACAGTGATGTTTTGTGGGTTTGCTATTCTTTCTGAATCACAGAAAACCCAGAAGACTCTGCAATAGTGAAGTTGGTGGTGAGTTTACTGCAGCTCTCCAAGATGGCAATCAACCATACAGGGCAAAAAGCTGTGCTAGGTGAGTTGTTCATTCCCACAGGTGTCCTAGGGCTGTCATTGCAAACCAGGGTTTGTAACTGTGCTCAGCGGTATTTCAAAAAATGTTTCATGTCCAAATTTGAAAATTTGGAAGGCATAGTTTAGTGGAATTTAACATGGTTGGCCATTGTTTTCTGTATTACTAAAATTCCTCTCACCATTTACATTGATTACCTAACATTTAGTTCAAAAGACCAAAATAAAAATCCAAATTACTCCTTTCCAAATGTTAGATATGTAAAATAGGCAGATACAGGAGTGTCGAGAACATTTGTCTTACTAATATTTCAGGTGAAAAATGCACTAGCAGCTTACAGGTGCTGAGCATCTGCAGCTCACACTGACTTCAGCATTAACTTCTTGTTCAGTGCCTCAGCAAGCTTGTTTCAATATCTCTTCTGCAATATCTTTCCTTAGATGATTTATTAATCTTAGTTCATAACGTAACCTGTATTGCTTCAGTTTGTTCTTCATTTGCTGTGGCAGTCAAAGAAGTGTGTAAGATTGAAAAGTTTCAAGCCGTAGTAAAGCACAGACTAGCAAGGATAGCTAAAGCTCCAAAATGTGGCCAATATGAAGGAAGGAGCAGGAAAATAGATATGTCTAAGTTTTGTTTCTTTATAATAAAACTTTTTTTTAACTATTTTCAAAGTGAAACTTCTTTTTTTCTTGTTTGTTTAGTTTTGCTTTCTAGAAAGCAAATGAGAAACATACTGGTACATGACTTCCTGCAAAATGTCAAGTGCAGGTAGCAGTTCTTATTTGGCTTACAGGCTACTGTGTTTCCTGTTGCTCATATGTTTAGAAGATGAGTGTCTTGTTGCTGTTATTCTGATTTTTTACATTTATCTATTTTTTTGCATAACTTATTTAATTAAAAATAGAATCTGTGTCTGCTTAAACTACAAAATCAAGAGCCTTAGGCTCTTCTAAAAAAATTGAGGTAGAAGGGAAAAATTGTGTTTTTTATGAGTCTGCCAAATCTGTAAAAATGCAAATTTCTATTGATTGGTTAGTCACAAAATTTTAGGGTGAAACCATGCATGAGTGTGAGGCCTATAACATTGCCTGCATTTGCAGAGGCTGTTGGAAGTTGCTTGGGAGAAATAGGTCCCATGGATTTCTCCACCATAGCTCTTCAGCATGCTGAAAATGTCCTGGATTCCAAGGCAGTGGACCTCCTTGGAGACAGAAAACATCAGTTGGTCTTCATAGTGTTAACTCAAATAAATACTGCTTTGACAGATAACTGGTGAGTATGCTGCTTTATTTCATTTTTTAGCTTGAGGTTTTAGATGAGCTATTAAGCTGTACTAATATATTTGAAGGGGCATTTGGATCCTATCTGTTAATGCCCAATTACATGCTGCTTACATAGTTCACATTACTTATCAAGTTAAGCTCAGATGTTTCATAGAAATTCTCTAGTTAGGCTCAAGACGGATAAACTCTGTTTTGTACTAATTTGTGCCTAATACAGAGGATTAAATCCTGAAGCTTTGCTTTATAACAAAATAGGGAGTTGCATATCTGAGTCATTTTAAGTTCCTAATTTGGAGCACACTTTCTTGTCTGATTGTTAAATTAATTGGCTTGTACTGTTGTGAAAGTGCTAATGATAATAAAACGTGTTAATAAAATAAAATGACACTGTGTATGTTATTCTTTCAGTATTGATGTTAGAGCTGCTGCTGTTTCCTGTTTGAAAAACATTTTAGCCACCAAGTCTGGCAGTGAATTTTGGGAGATGTATAAAAACAAAGCGGATCCCATGTTAATCTATCTGCAGCCTTTCAGAGTGTCTAGGAAGAAGGTACTTCTGATCTGCCTGGTTTATATCAAATAAGGCTTTGGGAAAACGAATGGAAATACATATTTTTAAAAAGGTGAATTTGAAAATATTTACAGAGATGGGTTTGGTGAATCCAAAACTCCAGCCATTTTAGTGGCAAATACTATTGCTTTTCTATGTCTTCTGTTTCATTTATTTGTAGGGAGGGAGGCCTGATTTTGTGCTTAATATTCATATTGCAAATCAGACCAAATATTAAAAAAAAATTAACAGTAAAGGAAATATTTCGATTCTTAGGTCCAGCTATGCCACCATTTGGGGCTTCTAATGTCAATTTGACAATAGATACCTGTGTTCTTTCATTATTATATGCTTTCTGTTTACTTAGTAACCTAATACATATTTTCTCAGAATTCCAGAATCAATTGATGCAAATACTTGTTAGAAATTCTATAAGAAGTTGATAATTAACCACAAATAAAACTGAATTTTCAAGCTTTTGATTTGTACTCTAAATATAATATCTGATGTAACCATGTTGATACTGTCAGTAAAAATTTATCTTTGATGCTTGCAGACTCCCTACAAAAATTTTCTCATTCACATGAGCAAAATTAATAGCTATTATTGTCATTTAATTGAAGTGGCACTTAATATTGCATTGTATATTTTTAAAGATCATGTTGCATCTTTCTGTATTTGCATTTTCCTTCTAGGTTTTTGCGGTGCCAGCTAACGATTCGGAGCCTCGTTCAGAAACGCTGGATGACCCAAATCTGTGGATTCCCCTGGGAGAAAGTCATGAGAGCTGGATCAAGAGGCTGACCAGCTCAATCCTGGCCAGCGGCGGGGTGCAAAATGAAGTCCTGCAGTTGATGAAGCCGCTGTGCGAGGTAAATCTGCACACAGGCACTGCTGGGCAAGCTCCTGTGCAAAGATATGTGGTGGCTGATGTGGCTGTTAAGTGGTGATTTCTGCTTAAATCATTGTTTACTCTTAAGAATTGTTCAGGCACTACAGAAACCAATAAAACAATTCTTCAAATATGAGATCTGAGAGATTTGTATTATCATAGTGTAATTTTATATCACTACTTTAGCTGAGTGCCAGTGTAATCTTACTGCATTTTTACATATTTTGCATCATTTCTTAAGCAATAGATACTTGTTGGAGTATTTACCTGTTTTGTGTCTGCATTGATACCTTTTTTCTTTCTGCTTTTGTCACAAATTAAGGAAATAGAATGACCAGTAGGCTCTTGAGTGTGCTGATAAGCTGAGAAAGAAGAGAGTTTGGTTCCTTCTCTGAGCAGCTGCTGTGCGTGTCTATGTTCTAGGTGAAAACAGACTTGTGTCGAACTTTCCTCCCATACCTGATCCATGATATCCTCCTTCAAGACCCAAATGAATCTTGGCGAAATCTTTTGTCAGTGCAAATCCAGAAGTTTTTTACGGCCTGTTGTAAATTTGCCTCATCATCCAGCAGATCTACTACACCACCAAACTCCAGCTCAGGTAATGTCGGATTTTTCTTCCAGCTAAAAGAGATTCTGATTGAAAAAATTTATCTGCTGACATCGGATGTACGATGCAGGTTTGTTTTAGGCAGACGAGCAGTGGAAGGGAGCTATAAATACATATCAGCCTGACCTTGTCTCTATTTGTAGAAGATCTGTAATTTTTGGCAGAATTAGTCTTTTCAACATACATACTTAGTTATTTCTTCTGAAATGCATGCTGACAACTTACACAGTTGTTTTGTCATTTGATCTGTAATTCAATACTGAAGAAAACAATCTTTTCTTCTGGTTTTCTTGGTCAGGGTCTTTTTCTTTGCCCAACTCGCTGATACTTTGTGGAGACCAAATATAAATCAGATTAAAAAAATTCAGCTGTTCAACTGATCAAATTATGAAAGAGGCAGTAGAAATCTCTTTGGGGCATTGACTGTACATTGGCAGCAAACTCAACCTTGCCCATTAGAGGCTGAGTCAGTATTAGCAAGTAGCACAGTGGGAATTGATCTGGAGAATAAAATGGCAGAGTACATTGGGTACTTAGACTCAAATTCTGTGTATTTGGACATAAAGTGGGTGGAATATCCTCTGTGAGTCCTGGGTAACAGCAAAAAGGAAGCTTTGTTTTCTGTTTTTGGAAGCCATTAGATGCCCAGATATTTTTCTGTGTATGAGGATTTTGGTTTATGTAGAGGAAATGTCTGTATCTATAGCACTAGTTAAATCTATCCTTATGATTTCCCTATTTCTTGCTTCTTCCTTTTTATCAATTAAAAATGTGCAGAAAAATGAGAAAATTGCTAACTCACACTGCCCAAATGACCAGAATAGAATTGATAATAATTTGATTTTTTTTTAACCAAGAAGTAAAACATGGACATATAAGCTCTTTAAGAGTATGCCTCTGTGTCTATAGTGTTTTCTGTAAGTGTATAAGTGTGTATGTAAGCCTATACACTCTATAAAAGTCTAAAGCAAAGCTACTAATCATTATTTCTGTAGCTTTGGAATACCTTTATGTGGCTTAAACATAAGAGAATATTTCTGTTACCGAGTTTTGTGCAACAGTGTTGAATAATCTCTGAGTTCTGTAAGCAGAAAAATCGCCTGCAAATTATGAATGAAGAGTGAATTTACTAAAAACTGCAGTATAAGCTGCTATCATGGCAGTAATTTCAGATAAGAAGGGAAAGAGAAGTAAGAGGTTTTGGATGAACCATTACTTTAATATGGGAAAAGCTGTTTGGAAAATGGTTAGTGCTCTCTTGAGTACACAGACCTTTTATCAATGGATATATTGTGGCACATGTTCATAATGTTCTCTTCTTTGAAATACACATCTTAGAGCAAGAAAGCCATCCCTGTAGAAGCTTCGATAAAGTCTCTCGACGAACCATGCTTGCAGTTGTTGATTACTTAAGAAGGCAAAAGAGGTAAATTACATCTTTCCAAAATGTTGCTTTAACTTAGTTAGGCCTGTTCTTCCATGATCTATCCATGCTCTGGATTAAGGAAGCTACATGTCACAGACAACATTTCAGTTGAAAGAATAAAGATATAGCAAGAGGCCTTTTATTTATTCCAGGCTCTCCATGGCTAGCATTTAAAAGGTCTAACTATGCTGGATGAGCCTTATAGATTATTTTTTTTGTTTGATAGGGCTTATATGACATTGGTGTGGATATTTGAGGACTTAGGATAAAACCTTTTGCAGGCCAATTTTATGGTTAGAACATAACATTTAATGTTAGAGAGAAGGTCTGTTATAATGAACAGTATTAAAACCTGTACCTAATCAGGTCTGTTTCAGGCACAGTTTTTGAGGACAGCTTCTGGCTCGATCTGAATTACCTCGAGGTGGCTGCAGCAGCCCAGTCGTGCGCCGCCCACTTCACCGCCCTGCTCTATGCAGAGATCTATGCAGACAAGATAAACAGAGACAAAGAGCAGCAAAGGTACCAGCTGGAGGAGTCCCCTCCTGGGCGTTTCATCCACAGGCATCGTGTGCATCTCAGCAGTGATTTGTTACAGCAAAAATCAAGGAAACTTTTAAAACATGTTTGGGTGGTTGTTACTGATCATGAAAATATTTTTACTAGACCTTCAAAATGATTTCAAGCCTGCAGCAAACCCACTAGTTTGCTACCTGTGACCAACTCAAAATCATGTTACTTTGATTGCTGACCCGAATGTGTTCTCAGTAGTGTGTATCCTGGAGCAACTCAGTGAAAGCTCATGCTTCTGGATACAAAAATCTATTAAATCTTGCTTTCTAAATGGGACACATTCAGATTTTAATTCTAATATACTATGGCTAAATTATGTATAAAATGAAGCAAGGGGAGAAAGAAACTACAGAATCATGAACAGGATTTTGCCTTGTGATTATTTCAAACCCTTTGCTGTAGAGTAGAGTGGTCCATGCAAAAAGAGCTTTCATATGTAACACCCAGTTGTCTTGGTCTTCTGCTCCAGGAAGAGCCAGGTATAGAACTACCTGAATAGCTCTCTTTTTGGCCACAAAGTCAGTGAGCTTATAAAAAAATATAGTTGTAAGCCCAGATATTCTATAGTTCTTTTAATCCTTTTCTAGAAGAGAACACTTTTGCTTCAAGTGTACAGAAAAGCACTTTCAGAATTTCAGTTAGCTTTTCCTGTTCCAACATTTCTTGCAGATCTTCTTTCAAAGTGGCCAGAAGTTTGACATTTGAGGAAGAAAGCCAGAAATCAACTATTGTTATTCTGAACGAAAAAAGTAAAGAAGAAACTGGCATAAGTTTACAGGTATATATATGTGCTTGTTTAATAATATGAAAGCAAACCTTTCTAATATAATTCCTTTTATTAGTAGTTTTCATCTGAACTGAAAGCAGATTTAATTGAACCTTAAAAACTCTATTTAGAAGTGTTCACTGTTTGCTATTTTAGCCTTGATTGACAAGCCAAATGGATTATTTAAACCTAGTAAAATGGACTTTGCTGCCCAAACAAACTGACCTCATCAGCATAGCCAGCCATGGGTTGCCAATGGAGGGGGATTCTTTTGTCAGAGAAAAATAAGCGAGTTGGTGTATAATAATAATAAATGTGTAATAATAATAAAAGGTAATATAGTTTCCTAGAAGTCCACTTTACAGCATAAAATCTGATTCAATAGCCCTAACCTATTTCTTCCCATAGTTCATTGTTCCAAAACTGCATTCAATTATTTTTATAATGTATTTCTCAGCTGACATGTCTACTGTTGTTCAGTACTACTATATTTTGATTTTTGACCAGTCTGGGTAGGGGGCAGTGGTGGGTTTTTTTTCATATCTTGGTAAAACAAAATAATTAGTCTAAAGACTATCTTCAGTAGACTGCAGAACCTGGTGTTTCTTCCTGTGATGATAGCAGGTCCAGGTGTTGCATAAAGGAAAATTAAACACTACTAGCAACATGTTACCTCTAAGGACCTCCATCTAAAAACCTGTATCCTATATATATTCCTGAGTTGAAATGGTTCCAGAAGAGAGGGAACCATTTTTTCTTCATTATGGTTTGTGTTCTAGGACCTTCTCATGGACATATACAGAAGCATAGGAGAACCTGACAGCCTCTATGGCTGTGGTGGAGGAAGAATGTTACAGCCTTTAGCACGGTATTATTTATTGATGTTCTTACATTCTTTAAAGTCATTGCTTTCATTTCTCAGTAAGGAATTTCAATAGAAAATTTCTTTTTTAACTTACAACAGGATAAGAACGTATGAGCATGAAGCAGTATGGGGAAAAGCCCTGGTAACATACGACCTGGA
>JAUBOD010000824.1:7154477-7166093 GCA_032353885.1 Nothura maculosa | reverse complement strand
TCCCCCTTCATGTATTTATACATGTTAATAAGATCCCCTCTCAGCCTTCTCTTCTCCAGGCTGAACAGGCCCAGCTCACACAGTCTCTCCTCATACGAGAGATGCTCCAGTCCCTTCATCATCTTTGTTGCCATCTTTGTTTTGACAAGGAGCTCTTTACTGCTTCCCACAAGGTGCGGAGTCTGGGCTTATCCCCAGCGTGCAGCCTGCCTTGCTGGTGGCAGGAGGTCTCCCGTGTCCTCTCCAGAGTGGGGTGATCATTATTCCCTTTCCATCTGCACCTTTTGTCTATAGGTAAAGGTCTGAATCCTCCCTGATTATGTTACTGTGAGGACTTTTGTGTTGATTTAATGTCATTTTCTGCACCCAGTTCCCTTTTTGAAAGGGAAAGAGATGTTAGTAACCTGAGCATGCAGGTGTTCCTCGCTCTGCCTGATCTGTGCCTGCTTGTCCAAGAACAGGGAGCGCAGAGATGATTTTCCCCTTTTCTGCTGCTTCAGAAGCAACAGCCAAACTTGTGAGCCCCCAGCAGCACGTCGGCCTGCTAGGCTCCCATCATTGTATCCTGGCAACTGGAAGTATTTTTAAACAAGTGTTTCAGTTTTCATCAGTGTCGTTCTCATCAGTCACACAATTGCGAATTTGATAACTTCATAATGGTTTGTTTGTCACCACGAATTCTCGAGAAGTGAGAAGAATGAAGAAAATAAACATTTATTAAATGAGCCACCGTCGCCTCCAGGCCCGTTCCTCCCAGCACGATCCCACCATGTGCCAGGCAGGCAAGAGAACCGAGTTACATGGAAATCATGGGAGGCGAAGCTCACGGTTTGGAGCCAGCTCGCTACGGCCCTACGTTTTCTTGAAGCCCTTGTACCTGTTCATTTATAGGTGATCTCTGAGCCCTCTATCTAGTTGATGGTCAATTCTTGTCTCTTCTCCTGTTTACCCAAGCCCTGGGATTTAGGAGGAGTTTAGTCTCAGACCAACGCTGCCTCCTTGGTGGCTCCAGCTCAGGGGTCTGCGCTGCAGAGCGCGCTCGGGTCCCTGCTCAGGGGGAGCTGCCTCATCCCATCCCGGCCCATCCCGGCCGGCAGCACACAGAGCAGCTCCACTTTGCTCCCCTTCGCCCTTGGGAGCACCTGAAAGGGATCCAGGGAATTCCTGCTGCTTCTCTGCTTCTGCAGGGGCTGCTCTGGCCTCTTCTGGGCTGCTCGGAGCCTGGCAGCTGAAAGGGCAAGTTCCATTTGTTGTTGTCTTTGTGTTGGTTTTCCGCCCCTTCAGATCCTTGGAGCAGCTGGTTATGGAGTGAGGCAAGAGCCTGTGCGAGCCTGGGGGAGCAGGGAGGACCCTCAGGAGCGGGAGCCTCCCTCAGGAGGGGAGCGCATGGGAGAGCCCCTCGGATGGGGAGCACAAGAGGAGCCCCTCAGGAGGAGAGCACGGTGAGGAGCCCCTCAGGAAGGGAGTGCAGGGAGGAGCCCTCAGGAGAGGAGCATAAGGGGGAGCCCCTCATGAGCTCCACTCTTGGCAGCATCTTTCATGTCCCCTGAAAACATGGAGAGAGGAACCAAGTTACCAGTTTTATAAAGAAGGAAGACAATAAGCTTCAAAATATTCTTTTTCCTATGATTGCAGCTTATGTGTCAGCCTTTGATTGTGCAGAAATGTGTCAGAATGATTTAGGGTTCAGCCAGCTGGCTGGAAGAGCCCCAGTTACGTTCCCCTTGGCTCTCTTGCAAGGTATGAGCGTCCCACATGTGCAAGAGCAGAGGTAAATACTGACTCCATGAGGTGACTTCTCGTGGGAGCTGGAGCATAACTGCCACATCCTCTGTGTGATGGGGAGAGGTCAGTGACAAAAAAGGTGGAAATCTCAGCAGCTTCTGCCCTGGTGGCTTCTGTCTCCCTGCTGCTTCTGAGGCTTCTGAGGGAGGCAGGGGCACGTTGCACTTGTCACGGATGGGTAAAATATAGTCAGCCTCAAGGAGAACAGCGTGGAAGTGAGATCTTCTTGTCTCGCCCTTTGACCTGCGATTCCTCTACCGAGTATTTTAAAGCGTAATTTTAATGATGTTATGGCTTTTCATTTAAAAACCGCCTGCTTTAGTGGTTATATAAAAAAGGCATTTTTGAGTAACTTTTTCTTACTTCTAGCTAATGAAGGAGCACAAGAGCAAGAACCAAAAGATCTGTATTCTTCAACTAGCAAACACCAGACTTCAATTCATTAAAGCAGCTCGGCAGTGTCTCTCTTCAGCTTTCAGCGACCACGTTTCCCTCAAAATGCCAGTGTCCCCTCTCACGCCAGGCAGGTTTTCCTGCAGGTCTGGATGCCCAACAAGGCAGCTCTCCTCCCCCTGCCTCTCGCCTGGTCCCCGTGGCCGGGTTGAGCTTGGGGGGCGACTTGGGGGCCCCCTTGCTGCAGGGAGTCCCGATTTCGGGGGGCTGCAGCAGCCCCAAGCACGAGAAGCTGGATCAGGCGTCCTGGCTCCTTGGCTCTGCTGTGACGGGTTTATTTTGAAGTGGAGACTAAGGTGACATATGCAATACTTTGTGGTTTAGTTCAGTGTAAGATGTGTTTATGTTCTCATTTCTAATTTGCCTGGTGTTTGGAAAATAGCGTCTTCCTGATGGCCTTTTCTTGCTTCATAAGGCAAGTTCTGCCAAAGAAGCGTGAATAGCAATCAATTAAATCCCATTTTTCCTTGTTTAATTGATGCTTGAAGAACATGCTGCAGTTGTTTTATTTTTTTCCTCCTTCCATTCACTGAACTGCAATCCCTAGCCCCGGATAACTGCATTTGAGTCATCTGCTTGACGTTTCTTCTAAGCTGTGGCGGAGAACTCAGTAGTTCTGTGTGTGCCTGGTAGGTATCATGGAAAGGTTGCACATTTTAATGACACCTCGACACCTAATGATTACCTTGTAATGACCTAGGGAGGGCTGGAATGAAACCTTGGTGTCCTGGTCTGGCAGCACAATTAATAGCAGTGTTAATGATTACTGTGTACGGCTTGTGTATTATCAGCCTTGGGCAGCCTTTGGGTTGTTAGATTATCACAGCATGGGAGTATTTTGTTGAAATACATCCCACTTGTACCAGTACTTCATCAGCTCCAGAACGAACTAGACCTGTGATGTGTTTGGTTGTGGGTTGGGGTCTCTGGGAAGGGTTTTACCTTCATGACTTAGTCATAACCTAGGTTAGTTTTTGCCCAGAAATATGTCTAGCTCACTATTGTTTTGCTCTTTTCTTTAAAAACAAACAAACAAACAGAACTAGTGGAGGTTTGGTCTTGCATTGCTAAAGGTGAATGTGTTAGGGATCTGGTCATTCCTTGTGCTGGTGGGGAGGGAATGTCCAAGCTGACCCAAGGCACCCGCTGTGGAGATCTCGGCTCCCGGGCGCTGAGGCCTTTCAGAGTGAGATATTGTCCAGTTGTTTTTACAAAGTCTGACTCACAAACTTCTCAGAAAGGGATTTTGTTTTTATAAGAGCTCATATAGACAAACTTAGTTCTTTTTTATAGTATGATAGCTGTGAAAATAGTGGGAAAAGAAGTTTTGTAAAATGCAGTGCAAGGACTTTGCAGATCCCTGCCAAGAACTATATGCTGGCATATGCAGAATCTAGTTATGTTTATAATTTATGTCATTTATAGTGATCAAATCAGGTATTTGTCTGTTTTGTGGGGTGAGGGAGTTCAGGCCTGCACTAAAATGTTCTTGAAATTCTTGAAAGACCAAAGCTGGAGGAGCAGCTTTGAAAACAAACTTCTTGTTTATGGTTTCTTCGGGTCTCACGGTATTTTATATCAAGGTAAACCATTAATGCTCTTTATTTTTCTTTTTTTTTTTTTAATGCTGCCATTAGGACCCCCCAGGGCCTTTGCATTGAGATTATCGTTTGTGATTTCGCCTCAGCGAAATGCACTATTTTCAAAGTGTCTCTTTGCAGATAGCTGTGATTTCAAAGTTCATCAGGCTTCGCATAATTCACAGAACAACTTCAGTAATACAAATTCTGCTCCTGACAGTTTTTAACCTTGATTTTTGATTGACTGTTACAGGAAAGATAAATTTCAGTCTTTATTTCTACTTAGCTTTTCCCCAGGATCCCCATTTTCAATTCCGACAGCAGCTGCTGAAATGAATAGCAGTGCCTTGTGCAATATACGTTCTCTTAGATAAAGTGCAATCGTTCAGTAGAAAATTATATTAAATGTTTTCAGCATTTTAGAACTGGTCGAGTCATGTAATGTCAGCTAGAAAGGGGAGCAGGATTTATCATTGGAGAGCTATTTAATAAAACTTTATGTTCTAATGACTTTGTTGTTGTTTTGAAGGAGAAAGGGTTTTCCGTTTGTTTGAGTTCTGTGGATATATGGGGTGATATGGGCTGGGCTTCAAACCCAAGCGGTGACACTGGGATGAGTGACCACACAGGGGTTTGAGGCTGTAGGGATTCTCCCTCCTGTTCCCAGGTCTCAGTGTCTGGGATTTGGTAACTTGAATCCTGGAGTTTGCCCAGCCTGGGGCTTGTTCTATGGGGAATGTCTTTGGAAGCAGAGAAATGAGGTGCCAGGGAAGACACGAGTGTGCTGAGACCTGCTCCTAGTGCTGTTACCTTCTGAGCAAGTACAAAACCAGCTGGGTGAAATGGGGACCCAAATTGATTTTGTCTCCGAGGCAGCTGCTGGTGAGTCCTGGGTAAAAGGAGTATAATAATGTTGGAAAGAGATTTCCAACTACACGACCATTCTGCCTAGTAATTCTAACATACAAGGGGAAAAACGCTTTAATCCCCCTTTCCCCGAAAGCAGGAACACTTTTTATAGCTAACATGACAGAGAAGTGATTATATTTTTTTTCCTCCTGTTATTCTGCTCTGCTGCAATAACTTAGTCTTGTCTTCAGACAGCTGCTGTGCTGAATATCCTGTCCTGGCGTTCACAGGCGAGCTGAGAGAAAGCAAATTGTAGCTCAAAACAGACACCCTTTACGTCTGATGGGTTTCAAACACGTTTCTCTCAGGTACCACTAGAAACTGTAAGTGCTTCAATTTAGAGCTGTTGAGGATTAAATACTCCAAGTCCACCCTATTTACTCTATAAATTTTATTCGTATGAAAAATCAGACCTTCATAGCAAAAATGTACTGATGCTTCCATTTCAGAGGCACTGCATTTTCTCTTTTTCTGCCTTCGCCACTTGAGCTTAATTTATGGAAATAGTTCTAATAGTGCAGTCTGTCTAATGATTGCATTAAATAAGTCTTTATGCACGAGACTTGTTTTCTAATATATATTCCAAGCAAGAAACATTTTCTTAGTGAAAAATATAATTGAGAGATAGTAAAATCAGAGATCTTAAACTTGACTGTGTCTTTGATTAGAAAACTTATTTCTCATGGAAATTTGGCTTAGAATACCAGTTCTCTTAGTAAAAGAAGAACAAAATCCTACTTTTTCTCAAGAAAGAAACCATCTTTCTCATTAGCTCGATTGATTTTGCTTATGTAACAAAGCATTTGGATTTTCAAGGCTTCCAGGAGGTAATTTTTATCCTAACTCATTAACTAATCCAGCAAACCATCTGATGTGTGTGTGCAAAAGGAGGTGGAAGTTCAGGCCTTTGATTAATAACAATAAAGAAACCCCCCATCTTCCAGCTGAGGCTCTGTTTAATGAACTTTTGATCATCTCTTATGTGACTGGTTTCTAATTATATAGCATTGGAAAGTGGCTGATTCTTGCTTTAATCTTGCTTGATCAGTTTGGCTGTAACTACCTCTTTAGAGAAGAAAACCTGAGCCCCGAGTGCCTGGTTTGTATTTAGGTTCTAGGTGTCCTGAGTGTTAAAGCGCAGCAGGGTTGAGGCTGGAAGGCTGGGGAGGACGGATCTGACCCGCTGCCCAGGCCGGCTCCCTCTCCGAGGGTCGTGTCCCGAGGGCTGAGGAGCTTCCCGGGGCAGGAGCCTCCGCAGCCCCTCCGGGCAGCCTCTCCCAGGGCTCCGTCGCCCTCACGGAACGTGAGGTTTTCCTCACGTTCAGCTACACGTTCCTGTGCTTCAGTTTGTGCTCTTGTCTCTTGTGCTGTCCCTGAGCGCCCTGGCATGAGTCTGGCTCCATCCTCTCTGTGCTTCCCTGGGTCTTCTCCAGGCTGAACAGTCCCAGCCCTCTCGGCCTCTGCTCCCATGGGAGATTCTGCAGTCCCCTGCTGACCTCAGCAGCCCTTCCCGGGCAGTAGCTACACGTCTCTCCTCTCCTGGGGAGCCCAGAACCGGACCCAGACATAGGGGGCTCAGCAGGGCTGAGGTTTGACACAAGGAGCCCTTGGATTGAAACCCTTGGGCTCAGCAGGGCCAGAGACTGGTGGAGCAGTGGCCGTGGCCGAGGGCAGGGCCGAACGCCCACCAGGGCAGCAAGAACATCGGGAAAACATCCCCAAAAGCAAATGGGAGAAGAAAACGCTGTGTTAGGGAGAGCTGTCGCTCCCTCAGCTTGAAGGGACTGTCTCTGTAGAGTCCTTCTTCGGACAGTCACTGTTCTGTGCAGCAGCTCGGGCTCCCAGGGAAGACCTTTGGTTTATGCAGGTGTTGGGGCAGCTGCATGAGGGTCCATGGGGTGAGTGGTGGGAGCCTGTGGGGCCGGCGGAGCCTGGGGGGCGACCCCGCGGTGGCAGCAGCCCCAATGCCCCCTGTGCCTGGTAAAAATTGCCCCTGAGAAAGAATTTCAAGAAGAGTTTGGTTCCCCCCTTCCCTCCTCCCACTTTTTTTTTTTCTGTGTTGGTTTGACCGTCTGTTAACATGGACAAACAGCCTGGGGCACTCGGGAAGGGCTGGGGTCAGAGATCTCCACGTGCTGCCTTTCCATGGCCCTTTGGCTCTGCTAAACCTACGTGGGGCCGTCTGTGGACCTGACGTTGGTTTCTTTGCCACTGCATTTAACAGGAGTAGTTGAAATGGCATCCTGCTGGAGCCAGCTGCCTCCCAAATGAAAACACTCCGGATAAATCTTCTATCTTGGTCAAAAATAAGCAGTCTCACACTTCTCCTTTTTTCCACCACCAGCATTGCACACAACAAAGATAAATACAACTTCAGGACCAAAGTGTTTTACACTGATTTACACGTTGATCAGTTGCAATTTGGGGGCAGTTTTGCTTTCTCAGTAGTTGCCAGCAGAGAACAACCTCAGCCTCTTGGAAAGATATTTATGCCTTTGGATTTCACAGTTTCTGCTTAATTCTTACTTTTCCTGGTGTCTTTTGCGCCCTGATTTAATGTATAAAGTTTTCTTATGATACTAGTAGATTTGGCAATTTTAAAATATGGCTCAATGCTAAGTTCACTGGGTGCCTTGTTACCTTTAACGCCAGAATGGAATTGCAAAGAGAGAGAGTAGGGAAAGGGGAAGGCTCTTGCAAGAGCCATGGATCCCTTCATGGACACAGAAATATCCTGGCTACGTCCTGTGTGACAGGGCTTGTTAGCTGGCATCGTAAGCTACTAAACTGAGTGTCCTTGTCCCCAAAAGGTGGATGAGGATGAGGTGGTGCTCGCTGCTGCTGTGGTTTAAGTTAATGCAGTTACAGTTTGGATCTTACAGTGCTACAATTTGAAGAACAAACTTTGAACAACCGAAGTAATCTAAGAAATCCAATTTCTTCTTTTCTACAGAAAGCCTCAAGCTCAAAGCTGAAGAAAAAAGCAACTAAAACACAAGAAGCCAAAAAAATCTTGAAGAAGAAATTTAAAGTCAACACAAAAATAGTCTTCACTGAAGATGGAGAGGTAAGACCAATTCCGAATGTGTGGTTTTCATAAGTGAGTTCAGTTTTGCAAAACAGATCAACTTTCATTTAAATTCAGTTCCACTAAGGGAAAAATGGACATGTTGAGGAAAGACTAAGTGAGCTGGGCTAGTTTGGCCTAGAGAAGAGAAGGCTGAGAGGGGATCTGATCAATATGTTGATAGCAGGGGTACATGAAGGGAGAATGTAGGCAGGAAGGGGCCAAACTCTTCTTGGTGGTGGCCCATGATATAGGACCAAGAGGCAATGGGTACAAGTTGAAACCCAGGCAGTTCCATCTCCATTGAGGAGGAACTTCTTTCTTGTGAGGGTGCCAGAGCCCTGGCACAGGCTGCCCAGGGAGGCTGTGGAGTCTCCTTCTCTGGAGATCTTCCCAACCCGCCTGGCTGCCACCCTGTGCCCCGTGCTCTGGGTGTCCCTGCTGGAGCAGGGGTTGGACTGGGTGATCTCCTGAGGTCTCTTCCAACCTCAACCCTCCTGTGGTTCTGTGATCGAGCAGTGGCCTCTATTCACACAGTATGTGCAGGTTCATGTCTTGCTCGTGTCTATTCAACCCTAGCTATTTGCTGCCTATTAAATCCAATTGCAAGTGGAATAAAGATCCCATTTTTCCATACAGAATCATAACTTCCTTGCAAATGCTCTCTTCCCCATAGCATTGAGTTAAAATACTGGAATTAGAGAGAGTTCCTGGTTCTCCTTCCACCAATTGCTCTTCCTGGTTGGGAATGTTGTCAGCAAAGCAAAGGTCGGGCCAGCCAGGGCTGCCGCCAGCTGCTGCCGGGGCAGCTGAGCTTTGGAATTTGCCAGTAACTTAATTGCATCTTGCAGAAGCCCCTGGAAAAACGTATTGATTTTTATACAGAGAAGAACTACTGTAAATTGCTCGTCACTCTAGGGTTTCGGTGTGATAAACTCGCAATAAAATCTGCACGATCCACAAAGGTTCCCAACCTGCGCTCGCGCAGCCCAGGTGCTGTGTGTGGCGGTTTTCCAGTTCTGGTGATTTAAAAAGAAGGATTTTTTTCCTTCTCTGGATTAATTTCAGTAAAATCTGAACTAATAGAGATGTCACATTTATAAATATTTCACTTGTTTTTGTGACTTGTCATCAGGATATTTCTAAAGTATTTTGTATTGCAGGTGGAAAGATCCTAGCCATATTACTATTTTTTGGTGGAACATAAAAGTTTTGAGGAGTTTCTCAGTTGATTAGAAGTCGTATATTCAAATATGCAAAACTAGTCATCTCTGAAATGTATGTGCAACATTTGCATTGTTCATACTTAAATATTTATATCTAGTTATATATAATGTTCTTTTCCAAGTAACTCATTAGAAACTGGTGTTTTAGAGTTGTCATATAATCATCTCTGATCAGTGAAGAAACCATGGAAATACTGGTTTGGATTTGGAAGACATTTTTACTGGTGGTTACTGTCTGTCTGGCATCAGGAGGAAGCCAGAGAAGAAGCCCACAAAAAAAAATATATCCCTAGCTGTACACATGCTCTCCTATTTAGAAATAAGCCAAGAGGGAAGAAAACATAAAATTAATAAATGAATGTGCAAAGATGAGCTTAAATTTTCATTTGACTATAAATGTGCAGTGCATTGCTTAGGAAACCCAAGCTTTGTTGTGTATAAACATTTCTGTTCGTTGCTTGTTGTCGAATTTAGTTGGTGCAGCAGTGGCCTCCTGTGCAGAAATCCAGTTTGGCGCATGCAGATGAGGAAGATGAGGCCAATGGGATCAACCTCGATAAAGTGAAAGAAATCCTGCGGGAAGAAGACAAGTTTGACAAAGAAGAATACAGGAAGAAAATTAAAGAGAAGCATAGGGTGAGTTGATGCTCTTCAGATGAGACACTGTAGTATGTTTGAATAGCTCAGTAAGAATATGTATTAAAATATATTAAGAAGTAAGTGTAGTACATGTTTAAACTCATCTTTATTTTAATTTATCCTTACTTGAAGCAGCATTTCCTAACCTTGCCAAACACCAGTTTTACACATCTGAATGTCTTTAGTGCTCAGAGACTGTTGTGTTAGTCACTGTGGAAGAGTTTGGATTTATTCAGGTAAGTGATAAATAAATGGTTGATCCCAGGACTATTAAATGTCTGTTTTATTCCCAGGATTTCTAATTTCCAAAGCATTTTAAATATATTGTTTTACCTCTAAGTAGTTTGACTAGATCTACTAAATCATTACTGAATGATGCTGGATGTTCTGATGTGAGGTAAGGTTTGTATTTGAAGGAAATAATTTGGAGAGGATTTAGGAGAGCTTCAAGTTACATTTGGGCACTTAAGTCTTACATCTAAAGTCAAATTCTACTTACCTCAGTGAATTTGGAAATCTTTCCCTGTAGTCCTGTTAGTCATTTGAGGTCTGTGAAAAGGTCACTTCATTTTTCATTAACAAAGTCTTACATTGGGAAGTAGCTGCAAGGAGGTTGTTTGCTGTGGTACAGGTGAGATCATAGGCAGCTTTTTTGGGATACAAAACCACGGGCTTCCAAGGGTGCAGCTTAACAAACAAGGAAGGATGGATTGATTTATAACGTTCCAGTCAATCTGCTTTTGTAGTGATGAATTCATACATATCTCGAGTGAAGCTTCTGGATATCCATCATCGGGATGTAATGATTAAATACTTCATCAGTGGGTCCCTTAACACACCTTCATCTTTATAATGCCATAGACCAAGTGTCATTGATCGTATACTTATATTAAAACATTATTTTGCCTGTAGAGGTACTATGAAGAGAAATCTATGAAGAGAAATGTCTCTTTTTGAGAGAGTGACAGATGAGAGAAATAGGACATGCCGCAGCATAAATACATTTTTCCCTCCTAGTTATGGAAAGTTTTAAGTTAGTTGTATCCACCCTTACTGCATGCAGAGAGGAATTTATTTTTCACATTCCACCTAATTATTGTCCTTTATAAAATGAAGTAAAAGAACTGCATGTCATATTGGCAAAAGGGGAAAAAAAGGAGGCTTCTGTGGGAGGAGCTGCGAAATGTGCCTCTGGTTTCCAGGGCTGCCTTGTGGCCTGCAGTCACTCTGTGCAGATTCAGGTTTGTCAACTCTGGGTTAAAAATTGGGGATGAAAAATAGTTAACATGGTGAGTTCTTTGTATGTGGTGAAGCATTCGCTTTCTTGCTTGTGATTTCACTTGTGCAGTGATGGTCCTTCACCCCCATTCTAGAAGGCTTCGGGTTGGAGATGCCCATGAGTTTTAAATACAAACTGCCCCAGGTTGTGTAAGGAGAGGCTGTTTGCAATGGGGTGTGTGATCTGACTGCCCCATCCCACTGAGCCACCCCTGCTGTGCAGGGTTCTTGGCTGCTCTTCCTGCTTAGGAAATAGGTGTAGAGCTTGTGGCTGGGAAAACCCGTGAGGTCCTGCCCTTTAGGCTGGCCCTAGTAGGGGCGAGTGGTCCCTCCTTTCTCCTCAGTGGCCTTGGTGACCTCTGGTGATCTCCTCATTCCTTCCTGTAGCCTCTGAAGTTGCATTGGTGTAATGTGGGGAAGATGATACCCAAAAGTTGTGAATAGAAAATGTGTGATTAAATTTGATTGTTAGGGGAAATTTATTGACACAGTAACGTTGAGTATTCAGAAATACTGTTCATCTGTTCAGGCTTTTGGTTTGTCACTGATTTATTTTTTCCTGAATTTGGTGCATTTGTTAGTGGGGCGGGTCAACTTTTCATTATAAAAAGGATGGGATGTGGAAAGAGATTTTTAAGACTGAATCAAGAGAAACGCCTTTTGAGCTGACTACAGTGAA